>CM075819.1:3790910-3844054 GCA_037975025.1 Excoecaria agallocha
ACAATATTATGTGTATAATTGTTTCAAACAGGTTCCTTTTATTGTTTTATCACTCATTTGCATCAGCCAACTGCAACCTTGAGTGACTGTGTGTGCTCAAGGGATTTGCTGATTGACTGGTGTTCGCATTCATTCATTCATTCAAGTTTATGGCTACATACATCAGTTGCACAAGTTATACAAGTCTCTGAAATCAATGAGATTCTGTACCATTACCGCTTGTTACATTCCTTTTTCTTGCGGCCAAACTGGCTACTCTCAAATTGCATTTGTAATGTAATCTGTCTGTATTTAGAATCACTGAACTGAAAAAGCAGGAGACAATGAAATCAAATAAATTACTTTAATTAACCCGAAATAGCCAAGTAACATACAGTCAACGTGAGAGAGAGAGAGAGAGAGAGCAGAGCAAAGGTGTCATTTCTCTGCTAAAAGACAATACTCCTTCACTGCAGATCCATTTACCAAAGAAATCCTTATCTGGAAATGATGTTTTTCCTTTTAACTTTTTTTTTTTCTCTGGTTATGAGAGCACATTTTAAGATGGAGGGAAGAAACGGTTAAGATTGAAAGGAAGAGTATAAAACTCTTCATTTCTACTGTCTCCTTTGAATGTGCGGAATTTAACCCACCATGGCATTCCTCTGTCTCTGGCACTGTCCTTGTATTCAAGTGTATTATCCAAGAACACAGCAACAATCAATGCCACGGTCGGGGATGAGAAGAAGATGGTATTCAAGAAATCATTGAACTGCAAACCAAAGAAACAAATCATGAACTGCTCATCAAAGAAATAAATGAACCTGTTAGCCAGTAACTACAAGTAATTTGTTTTTAAAATTACCCATCCAGCTCTTGTATGTGCTGGACCATGAAAGGCCTTCAATGTGTACTCTCTGAAGTATTCAGGGACAGACAAACCGAGAAAGAAGGCAACACCAGTAATGAAAAGGTTTCTCATTGAGTTCATGTTTGTGAATTGCAAAAATGACAATCCCACAGAAGCTGAATTATGTGAAAACCAGATCTAATTAGAACAAAGACATTACTAAATTAGATAAGAAAATGGGTTATAACGAGGCACAAACTCACCGACAAGACCAAACAAAACGCAATATACTGCAGCAAATATAGGGAAGGGTATTGATGCAAATAAAGCTCCAAACTTTCCTGCAGCAAATTTAGATGCAAATAAATCCGTGATTTTAAGAGAATGCATCAAAGAATTATGCACCATAGTTAGTAGTCACTCACCTAACATCGAGAAAAATATCATAAAACCTGCTGAGATTTGGATAACTCTGCGGCTGCCAACACGAGTACTTCCAAGCAGGCCCACATTTTCTCTGTTATTTTTCTCCACTATTAGGACTGAATTAACTGCCAGAATGTGAACCCACAAATGAAGGAAATTTATCTCAAATACTTACACCGAGACAGTGGAGCCACTCAATGTTCCAAAGAGTCCATTCAGAAGGATCCCAATGCCCTGCCAGCCAATACCACGGCTAAGAACATGAGCAGGCGGCGGTGTGGCACTTGCTAGACGTGATGCAGCCTTGTATGCTCCTGTTGACTGCAATATAATATGCTAAGTTTAGTTTTGGTTTCATGACTGCAATATAATATGCTAAGTTTAGTTTTGGTTTCATGACCTTTTAGAATGAGTAAGATTGACAACGTAGTTTGTGAAAGTACCTCAATCAATGAGACTATAACAGCAGCCATCATTCCGAAACAATGACCAGCATTAAAAGTAGGAGCACCCCACTGAAGAGGGTATGGGAACTTTATCCTGAATGCAAAGTGGCAGGAGTCAGACAATACTAAAATCTTAATTCAATTTCCTTATCTTTTCTATCCCAGTTTTCAATTTTCCTAAGCTTGGACTATTTCCAAATTAAAATTTTATTTTCCATAAGAAAACAACCTCATCTGGTCCTGAGGCACATGTTAAGATTCTATTCTCACCCCTCCAGCATAAATTAGAGACGTGCAAATTCTAGTAGTACTATTTGTAGTTATATATTAGTACAAAAGATGAGTTACCAACCATGGAGCAGAAGAAATGAGATAGGCCCTGTCAGTGCGACAATTAAGTTGAGTAAGCTCTGGTCGATGTTTGTATGCTCCACTGGCTGTCAAAAGGTGTGCATATGCCCATATCACTGTGATTGATATAATAAGTGCAAACCGCTCCAATATTGGTAATTGTCTCATCTGAAAGTTCTTCAAATACTATCCATAACACAGAACAAAATCCAAACAAAATTAGAAAGATTGGTCTCTGTATATACTTATTAACCATTTGTACAAATGAAGAGCACAACTTGGAACAATCAAACAAATTCGAAAATTGTATCAAGAATTTTTTGAGGAAAATTTTGATCATTTGCTTTTAGTTAAACAAACAAAGCATCCTACTATATGATCGGGAGGGTGCAGTGCACTATATTGGAGACAAATTTCCAGAGGTCGTCTTGAATTTTTTGTTTTTTTTTTTATCTCTGAATTTGAAAGAATCCCTGGTTTTGTAGACAATGCCGAAAGTGGTCTCTTTGGATCATAAATATAAAGGAAACACCAGAGCATACGGATCCATGACCACACAATTATAAACGATACAAGGGAATACGTGTGACAAACCTGAGAGAAGGATATGAATAGGATAAGCATTGGAATGCCAATCTCCACACACCGTCCCACCTGATATTTTGCAATTTCACACATAAGAACAACATTGCAAAAATGGGAATTAAAACACTGGCATTTTAGAGAACTCAAAAAATTGGCATCAAAAGCTGTCAGTTTACCACAGGGAAGCCTCTATCAAACAGACCAAAACCCACTAACGAAATGACTGGAACCATTCCAAGCGGACTAAAAAACCTGAAATTATTTATAAAAATAAGCTCAATAAATCAGCAACCTATAAAGCAGATTTTTTTTTTGCTTTAAGCATGAGACTGAGATTCACTTGAGAGAAATAGTCGTACCTGGAACAAATGGCCCACAGCTGACTGTACCCCAAAATTATTTGTATGCTTGATGATACTATTAGAGCACCTTGTACAGCTCTCATGGTGGTAAGAAATCTCTACATAAACAAATATAAAATAATAAAACCATTAGTTCATTTTACATTAATGACTAACAAGTTCGTAGCACTCCTCCAAATTGGCATGCAATTGAATAGCACAAGTAGCTGAGTAGGGACCATTAGGAAGAGAATTTTTTTGTAGTAGTTGATAACAAAAACTATCTTAATAGAACACTTTGTCAAGATCTGTTATCTACAATGTAATGACTGCTTCTGCGCCACCAAATTTTCCATATTGTTGAAAAAATCAAAACTTGCCCATGAGCAGCAGTTACTAAATGGAAACCCCACAAGCAATCACTAAATGCAATTATATAATTAATTGGTCAATGACTTACATTAGGAAAAAAATGATTACCCCATTGCCTTAAAATTTCTTCAACCATGTTTGACTACTGAACAGCAAATATAGCTAATTACGCAGGTGGGACACATACATTGACTAAAGAGAACTCTCGATATTCTCACAAATGGAATCCAACTTTACTGAAATAAAGCAAATGTGGAATTGGGAGGTGAAAATGAAGGGAAAGGAGGGGGAAATTTAGACTTACCTCGTGATTGTCTGCAATGCTCATAAAGGAAGGGTCATGTATTATTGATATGATAGGGACCATAAATGCATAAGACCCACCAATTACGGTCGGTAAACGCGTTCCAAATAGTGTTTGAAGTAGTGTATTAATCCCCTCTACAAATAGCAAAGTCTGTACCACCCTTACTTTGTCACCCTGAGCCATTAAAATCACCAAGCAAAAGAAAAAACGAGTTATAAATTGATGAAAAACACAATTAAAAGAAGGCAATTTTCAGTTACCATATCTTTTAATATATCAAATGCCATGACATTGATACACAAACAATTGAAGGAAAAAGAAAAGAAAGGAAAAGAATGGACTCACATGATCACCACCCATCAGTGGAACAAGAAATGATGGTATCATAACAGCAGTTCCTAGTGCCAAAATGTAATGCTGAAAGCCCAAAGCTATCGCTTCTCCTGCTCACATACACAAAATTTAAAAGAAAAAGGTCCAAAAGTTATTTACATACCCAAAAGCAAGCTTCAACGGAAGGACAAAAAGAATGAAAAAAAGAGCAGAAATGGGCATACCCCATGACGGATTAGAGTCAATACAGTACTCTAAACCTTGAAGTTGATCCATTGGTGGATGACAAATCTCTTCTGGTTTTACAGCTGCCATTGCTTAAATCTTCTTCAAAACTCTTACTATGACACTAAACTCAAGTGGGTATATACCAAATGAATCAAAGAATAGATTAGATAGCTAAAGGTCTTGCCTTCGCTTTGTGTAAGCAATGAAAATTTGATCAAAACCTAACCAGAAAAGAGAAGAAAAGCAAAAAGCTTTAAAGAAAGTAGAGAGAGATAAAGAGAAGAGGGTTAAGATAGAATGCAAATTGAGATAGAAAAATGGTCAGTTGCCGTCCACTAAACTTAGCTTTGTATAGAGTTCTTATCTTCCCTGTTCTCTGTGCTTTGCTGCTTTATAAAATATATTAAAGTTGCCGTTAACTTTTTTCCATAGTTCCTAAACTGCCCTTTAAGGAACTGCCAAACTGAATGTTACCGTTGCTTACTGCTTGCACTGTTTTTATAATAAATTCATCCAACTATACTTCTATAATAATTTTACAGATTTATTACCAAAAAAAAGAAAAGCAAAAATAAAAAAATGTGGTGTAATAATACGTATGAAATAAGAAGGTTTCACAAATATATGTATTTTTTTAGTGGGAAAAAGTTTGGTATATTGATAATTAAATCTGAATTTTTAGTTTTTACTTTTTACCTTAGGAGTCAAAAAGAATAAATTAAAGATAATTTGAGAAGGATCTTGCCAGTTTCAGTTTCAGTCAAAAAGTGAAGTAGGTTTAGATTGTGAGTATTTGCATGAATTTTACAGGTAGTGTTTGACTTGTAACATCATTCTACACCATCCAATATTTTTTTTTTCATTGTTTTTCCTTATGTTTTAATTAAGATTTTTTTTTTACTTTTTTTATTTAAATTTTGAAATAAAAAACCAAAAAAATAAATTCTAAAAGATATTAATAGAATCCAAAATCTCTCTACCACCTGAACTTCTATGAATGTAATTGTTATTTATCGAATCTTTAGGATCAGACCACCAATGAGATATATGTTTATAAATTATATTGTGAATAATAAATGCACACACATTGCTTTAGGTACGTAAATGAACTTTATAAAAACTTTGGATTAAAAAAAATAAAGTTGGCATGGAATGAAGATCCCACAATTTGCTACGTGATGATTTACGAACCCTTGCATGGACCCTAAGGGAGGATTCTTTTTGAATTAGCTAGTGGGATTTATAAATCCAAATAAATAAAAGGCTACTTTTTCAAGAATTAATTGATTGCCTAATAAGCACAGAATGCAAATAAAGTAGAGAATAAAATAAAGAGTAAAAATATTTGAGGGCTGAGTTGGAGGCAACGTGTCTCTATTTCCATGAAAGACAAACATCTTAATTTTAGAAATCTGAGCTCTCTTTCGTTCTCTGCATTTGCAGATTCGTATATGGCTATTAGATTTTAGGTTTAATTTCTTTCAGTATATATACATACAAAGAGAAAGCGATGCATAAACTTACAAAATACATTGTACCTTATATATTAAGGTAGTGTTTATTAATCTTGAAAAAATCGAAATAAAAATAAAATAAAATTATTTTAATTTTTTTGATCTTTTTAAATATTTTTTAAAAAAATATAGATTTTATAATTTTTTTTAACTATCATCAAAATAAGCATATCTTGACATAGAATCAAGATATATATATGTTAATATTTTAAGATAAAAGATAATTAAAAAATTAAAAAGAATATTTTTAATTTATTTTAAAAAATTTAATAAACGATTAAAAAAAATTTTTAAAATATTTTTCAGTTTTTTTTTTATTATTTTATATTTTAATCCAAAAAATATTTTAATTTTATCTGAATCGATTTAACAAACGCGATTTGAGGATACGATAAGTCAAAATTAAATACCCTTTTTCCCTCCTCGTCAGTTCGATTTTTCATTTTACGCCTACTACGTACTGCCTTTTGCAGACAATATATACATATATATATTTTTTTACCGAAATTGGATTTCTATTTTTATTTATCAAACCAACTATTAATGATTTGTAATATAAAAATTAATCTTTATAATTAACTTTTTATGTATAAATAATTGTATATTTGACGGAAAAAAACCAAAAATTGATTTTTTTTTTTGTCTTTGATTATTTATAAAAAGTACATAAATGTCACTTACGTGCAGAAGAACGGTTTCCATAATCTCAGCAAAACCATTCACAAATTTTCATAAAAGCGAATAATTATTTATATAACTTGGTTAATTTATTTATTCATTTATGATATTTTTTTTTTGTAAAATATTCATTTATGATAATAATCTACTTGTAAAAGTTCAATGCCTTAATTTAAGATAATATTATAATTTTATAAATAATTCGGACCATCACGTTGAGATGGCCGAGTTGGTCTAAGGCGCCAGATTAAGGTTCTGGTCCGAAAGGGCGTGGGTTCAAATCCCACTCTCAACATTCACTAACGATTTTTCGTCATTTTACCCTTTTTTTTTCTTGGCTTAATTCTCAATAACACATTCTCCAATTCATTTTCTTTTATCAAAACACATAATCCCTTTTTTGTCCTTTCTTTAGTTTTATTTGTTAATAAAACATTTCACGTTTTGCTTGTCTTATTTCTTTTTCCTTTTCCGTTTTCATCATAATAAAGTTTACAATACCTTATTTCTTCACTTTATTTAATAATATAACTATAAAATTATTATTACAAAATCTGTGTGAATGTGGCAATTAGACTATTTAAGACTTTTTACTTGATTTCTCTGCTCTTATGGAAGTGTTTTTTTATTATTTTTTTAAATTTATATTTATTAGTTATACAAAATATGAGACTCTATTATTCCTAAAGTATTAATTATATAGATGAATATGACAATATTTACTGTAGTAGCGACACGTTATAAATAATTGTTGACTGCAACGGACACTGCCCACGCTTATACATGCACACACTCCATAATCTAGCGATGTGGGATCCCGAAGGACCAGTTCCACCCTAGCCCATGGCGAAGCTCAAAGCCCCATCCAAGCCCACGCGAGAAGACTCACACATCATTTCGGCATCAACTGTTTTTATATGGATGAATATTACCAGATTTACTATAGCAGTGATATGTTACAGGTAATTGCTGACTGTAACGGATACTGCACACGCTCCACAATCTAATAATGTGGGATCCCAAAGGACCAATCCTAAAGTAGTAATTAAAACGCCATGTTATATATTGCTTCTGCTCAACACCGGTTCTATGCTATAGAAACCATAGCTACATGCCTACATCCACGAGTCACGTGAAGAATTTTCATATGCTATCATATCATGATATGCTAACTAAGCAAAAGAAACGTTGACTGAAATTCTAACAACATAGGAAGTAATCAGCAAGCTAATGAATTTAAAAATCACTTTAAAATTTTTGGTAGATGCAAATTATTGTTAATTATTATGTCTAAGTTCTCTTTAACTTTCAATCTTTTGATACCAAGGAGCGTACTGAGTAAATAAAATGAGGAAGAAAGGACTATTAGCCTATGTTTGGATGGAAGTAGATAAAAATAGAATAGATAAGAGTAAATAAGAGTAGAGTAGATGAAAGTAACTCTCGTTTACTCTCCCTTGTTTGGCAAATTTAAAATAAATATAGAGTAGATGAGAATAACTCTTTAAAATTTTAAATTAAATATGGAATTACTCTCATCTACTCTCAAATTGGGAGTAACTTTTTTTTAAGAATATAGAATAATTAGTTATTTTCATCTACTCTCATTTACTTTTATCTACTCTGTAATTTTTATAAAATAAACAGAATAATTAAATTAATTTAATCTACTCTATTTCCATCTACATCCATCCAAAGAGAGGCTTAAGGAATAATATGCGAAGGTACCGTCCAAAAGATACCCTTTTTAACTTTTTATTGAAAAAAGAGACCCTTTACAGGGTCATGCTGTCCTTTTGAATTATTTCACAGATCTCTTTCGGCTACTATATTGGACTATGCTCACAAAAGGTGATTTTGAATTAAATAACAGAGGGGTTGAGAGTTTTGAGTTCCCATTGTTAACAATGAGTCCAAAAGGATCACTTTTCTGATGGCAATCTTTCTTGTTGGGGGCATGTTTTATGGCAAATTTGGCTTTTTTTTAGGGGCAAAAGGCTTTAGGGAACTGAACTCACTACTGGAGACAGGGAAAGTTGCAAGTTTATGTAGGGCTTAATGCAAAAATGTATCAACACAAAATTTCAGCTAATAAACTTGTACAAGATACTGAGCTCATGTTGTTTGCTATGTTACATTGAACCGCATTATCAAAATTACAAAGGTTGTTGTAACCCACACTTGACTATGATTTTCGTTTGTAGAAATTACGTGTAAGCGAAGGTTACTAGAGCACTTCCCCTGGATGGTTGTTTAGTTGTCCCTGGCAAGGGTTAAGTGAGGGGGCTCAAGATCTTCTTTCTAACTTCTTCTCACTAGATCTTCTTTCTCCTGCCTCTCGCCGTTTCTGCTGCCTGCAATTTTAGTTTTTAATTATAAATCATAAGCAATGTCTGAAACTGAAAGCTAAATTGAAAATATTGAATGATATTCTTATCAGTCATCCTCATCCCCCTTGGCCCATATCATCAGTATCTAATTTTTCTAATCACAGTAATCATGGGAAATGATAATATAAGAGACATGATAAGACATTTAACCTAGATGAAATTATTAATAATAATTCCAATCTAATGTTGAAATTGATGCTTTCACACAACATAAACATTTGACCTTTTCTAACACCAACCAGAGTGCATTGTCAACTATTACTCCTTCCCGGAATATGCATAGTAAATTTCTTCGCTCAATAAAGCCATGCACAACCATATTAATTATAATCCAGAGGGTTGAAATAGCAAAAAAAGCTAGTACAATCTCAAGCAGCTTTAACCATTAAAAAAGAAAAATGTTACTTTCTACAATAATTCCTTTTTCTGAATGTTAAAAATAACAACCGATAAACTAATCTAATATATCTTTGAATTTTCTTGCCACATCCACTAAGAATCAGAAACATATCAAACATATGCCATAAGAAACCTCCATATCACAACCATTGGTGATAAAACTTGTTAACATTATAAGATTGCCAGGCTAGGTTTCAATTTAAGGACAGCGGGTGCAGACAGCATATAGAAGGCTCACTTCACTTGAGCTATAAAATAATTAAATTCACAAAATGAAGGGCTTCCTGCATTGCAGGCTTAAGTGAGCTATAAAATAATTAAATTCACAAAATTAAGGGCTTCCTGCATTGCAGGCTTTGAGGGTAAGTAAAGAACAAATCAAAAAGGAAAGAAATCAAAGAGCTGGTAACGAGAACAACTCATAAAATAGCCCACTACCCACATATGCAAAGCAAAACATAAAACTGTGAACTGCCAAAACAAATGTTGGCCGTGGTTCAATAAAGACTCAAGATTACTTGACTATAACCCAGTGTTCTTTTGGCCAACATACATACATTTTAGAAAATAACAAAGGGTGTAGGTTGTTTTGCCATGCTAACAAGAAATTGTTTATGCTCGTCAACAAGCTGGCAGTTCATTCCGTAGAAAACATAAACTCTTACTGCACCCCCTTTTCACAAAAACATCCATGCCCACAAATGCTCCCAAGACAAAAGAGAGAACCTCATTTGTTCTAGCTAAGATATTTCACCGAGCAAAAGGGGATCAAAAAACTTCATAAAACGGCAAAATGAACTTACACAAAAGCTGAGTACCCAGCACCGACATTAGCTGCAGATAGAAGAGCTGCATGGGCTGCTACTGAAGTTAGAGAATCCTGTCCACCAGTTGGTAGAGAATTTCTTCCATCACCATCTACCTGACAAATAGAAAGCTCAAAATGGTGATTCGCGAACACAAGAATTATCTTACAGGAATATAACATATATAGACTGTATGCAAAGATACTAAACCTTATCCCATTTTGACTTTTTGTTCTGTCTACCATCCAGAACAACAGCATCAGCTGTAGTTGATGCAGAATGCACCCCACTAGAAGCAGCAGAAGCAACTGGAACAGGAATATAACAAAATTTCAGAGTATTACTAGAGAAAAAAATACATGCAAAAGATAGAAGATCTTCTAAAGCTAACGGCATCCAGTGCAGTTTACAAAATGATGGTTTTGGACCTGGAATAGGCAAGCTAAACTTTGATGGTGGCACAACCTGTCCACGCTGAGTGCCGCCAGAAATAAATTCAACCTTAGGACTCTTCTTCAACTCTTGCTCCTTCCTCTCCTTTTCCCGTCTCATATCAGCCTCTGTTTCACAAAGACAAGTAAGGAAATTGATAAATTGTACTTCAGAAAATGAATCAAGAATGACTATGAAAACAATTGGCAAACAATAAAATCCGTGCATAAAGAGAAATTTTATTCTACAGATGAAAGCCCCCCTGCTTCCCAAATTTTTCTTCACAGTAAGATACCCACAGAAGACAAATGAAAAGCCTAAGATGAAGGGAACTCAAGTTTGGGTATGATACTCAAAACATAAGGAGAAAGTTCTGAAGATATTTTATGTGTAGCAAGGTTTGCAATAAGTATGTGTCCTACTAGTACTCATGTCCAGACAACAAATAAAGCAAAACAATGTCAGGGTTATATCTAAGCAAGTCTTTCATCAAGCCAGGTTACGAAAGTTTAAACATAGGATATAGAAAGGAGGAATTTCCAAAATTCTGAAAATTATTTGCTTTATGATAGTTCTGTAGCTTCCAAACTAATTTTCATTAACTATCCAGAAACAAAGTGAGATTGCAGGGGAATCTTCTGGACAATTATTGCTCACAAGCCACAAAAACATTCTATTTCAGCAAATTGCAAAAATGCTTAGAAAGCAAATGAAACTCACATTAGATTATACTAGATCTTGTTCAAAGAAACCCCAAAACTTGCATGTTATTAGAAAAAGGGGGAAATCGCAGAAAAATAGTCAATAACCTATTTCATTGTAGAAGTCGCTCAAGTCGTATCCATAAGGATCAAATACGTCTTTACTGAAGCAAGATCTGATCTCATCTACTTCCTGGTACCTCACAGCATGCTGCAAAAAGTCAGGATTCCTGTAGTCCTTTCTGTTACGGACTTCAGCATTGAAGCTTCTCCCAACCTTCTTTAAAGAAATAAATTTATCTATTTTTCTCTACAAGAAACAAAATAGGAAGAGGGAATAAACATATAGCATGTAAAACGTCCTAACAGATGATGAAATGAAGTTCTCAATTGCACACGTCACATAATTATCTTAAGCTACAGCAGGCAGCTGATTACAAGAGAACATAGCTTCAACTGTGTTATGACAATATCATTTAATCACAACCTTAGTTTGGCAAGTATTATCAAGTTGACAAGACCAGTCAACAGCTACAGAAGAATGTAGAGAAGAGAGAGAGTGCTTTTTTTGGTGTGTGTGTGTGTGTGCGCACGCGCACGCGTGGGTGTGGAAAGCAATACCTAATATGCTACCAACCAAGTTATAGTTAGAAGTACAGGATAAACATCAAAAGCAGAAGGCAATCTGCCCAAAGAAGATTAAAAAAAAAACCCTACTTGCAGCTCCTCTGGGCACTTCTCTTTTGGCAGCGGAGGAAGAAATTTATCTAATGGATCATCATTTTCTGCAGGAGCATTAGCAGTACCCCCATTTTCTGCAGCTTCAGATTGAACATCAGTATTATTCATTTCGTCAAGGTGTGATGTTTCTAAATGTTCTGATGATAGAGATGTTGTGTGAACATTAGGGGTTAAAACCTGAACGTTTCCCAGAGGAGTTTTCTCTTGACCCTCACCTGCTACATAAGAATTAAAAGTTGCATTAAGAGGTACATACAATTAGAAATAGTAAATAACAAGAGCTCTAATCTAGCCTGCTTAATCTTTTTCTTTGATTTGCACATCAGGACTCCATCTATCAAATACTGATGTTTATAAGTACTTGATAATGGTCATCCTAATGAAAGACCACTAACATGTCATCCTATGGTTGACCACATTATCAAAGTCTCTACAAGCCATAACTTAAGTAACTGCCTCTGCAACCTCTCAAAAGCTGCCTTACACCCAGTCTACCTCAAGACACAGTTCTGAGAGAATGTTTTCCAAACAATGTAATGCAACTAAGAATTTCCTTTTGATTTCCATGTTCATGCACAGAAAAAAAAAATAATATAATAAGCATAAATGAAAAATGAGACATAACTACCCTTAGAATACAGAAAGGCAAAAAAAAAAAAAAGTAATATCTTTATTTTCTTACAAATACACCCAGCAACAAGAAATAAAAACTTCCCTTATGTCACACTCAATTTTCATTATGTAGATATCGAAACTAGCAGCTGCTCAGAAAACCAATTTGGCACTAATCTGGTTTCAGGTGCCCAAAGCTAGCATTTACTCAAAAATTTCTCCTTCAGGGAGTCCTTGAATATTCCAATCATACTTGCTAGCAATGACATTTTGCTACTCAATGAGTTTCCTAGCTATCCTAATTTCTACAACTACGAGCACTAAATAATTGCAGATAAGCTCCCAAGTTAGAAATGTCAAAATTTCACAATATCTACAAATGCAATAAGCCTAAGTAAGCATCATAACAAAAAGAAACTAGACATCGAAAAAAGCATAGTCAATCCATTATGGGAATCTTAAAGTGCCGAAACTAAAAAGCTAAACTCAATGTTAAACACTATAGAAATAGAAAAAATGTATCACGCGTACCATTAGCAGTTTGAGGATCCTCATAAAATTCTCCCTCCTGTAATTAATCACAGAATGAATAACAAGCACTTAGAACAGAACTCATCATTAAAAATAATAAAGGAGTTGATGACAGATAGCATGGCGTACGTCAGCTTCAGGAGACATAGCAACTTCATCATGCGCATAGTCCACAATGGTAAGCCTCCCTCTGCCACTTCTCTTCCTCTCCGAACTAACTACCCTTTGCTGCTGTTGCTGTTGCTGCGGCGACGATGAGACCGGAACCTGAGGCAGCTGCGGCGTCGGAGGCGGCAACGGGATATCTTTAGGGGTGGAATTCTGATTGAGAACGGGCGCCGCAGCTTCACGAGCTAATTCATCAGTAACCATTGCATCGTTAAGTGAATCAAGTTCCGTTATGTTCGATTCTATATAGTCATTCTGCTCTTCCCGAAGCTTCACTGGCTCTTCTTTTTCATGTTCTTCTGGTTGTTGGTCGTCGAGATCTTCCATATCTTCATCGTCTTCATCGTTGTACATGGAGAGTAAAGCGATTCCTTCTGATTGTTTTTTCCTCGACGCCATGAAAATGAAAATTTAGGGTTAGGGTTTTCTGATTTGAAGCCGTGAAATTAAAATTATGCGGTTTCGGATTTTTCCGGCGTAGAGTTTCGATTCCCGTAAATCAAATTGGGGATTTATTGCGCTAAAGATTTTCGAACATATCAAAATGAAGCCCAGAAGGTGCAAGGCAACGAATGGCTAAGGAGATATGAGCATCCGCCGGACTGAGAATTTGGATTTTCGATCAAACATGAACGACATGTCGTTAGAGGAGACGGAGCAGTATTCATTTTATTAATCATTTAATTGTAATTGAAGAATCTTAATATCTTATACTTATTGGCAAGTTAATATTTTTTAAAATCAATACATTATAGCCTTAAGATTTTTTAGGATTCAATGTTTATAGTATCAAATACAAATTAATTAATGGAATAATATATATATATATATATATATATACATGCACGCACAAATTAATTAAATATTTTATTTAATTAAATAATTATTTTTTAAATTTTTCTATCCCAATTCAAACATAAATATGAAATTCATACTTTCTAATTCATTTGGTCTGTATTAAATTAGAGAAGCAGTTGAATTTTAATTTGAAGATTTGCAAGTTGCAAATCATAATCTTATATAATACAGATATAGGCCTATAAACTGCACCAATGAGATGTCAATTAAGCAAACGACAACAAATACGAATTCTCCCGAAGAAACGTTATGCCGTTTTGACATCCACCAGAAAACGACAATTACATGTTTAGGCCGTTCTTGGACCGAGATTATTTTGATTTGGGTCATACACCGAAGGAACAGTTTATAGCCCAAATATAAATTAGAACTGAGCTTAAAGTCCAAAAGCCTCATGGACATTAATCCTGATTTATATGACATTAATTAATTATGTTTACAAAGGTTATTTTAGGAAGAGAAAATTTGAGATTTTCAACTTTGCATTCGGCAGAAATTATCTATAATTCAAATGGTTAAAAATTTTATTACTTTTTCACTCGACTAAAATTTAAATTCTTTTTTTTGACTCCAATTATGTAATTATCAAAAAATAAAATAAAATAAAAAAAATTTGCATCCGGAGATTTATATTGACATTTATTACTAATCAACTTCAGATTTATAGGTTATTGTGCTAGCTAATAATTTGATTTAGAGGTTGTCAACTTAATAATTTGATTCAATTTTTCTTGAAAATAAGAAAGACAGTTCTTATGGACTAAGTCAAAAAAATAAAAAATTTAACCCTATTATGTGTCTGGTTAATTAATTACTCATCCCTTCTTATAAATATATAGCTTACTTTCCATGTTAACAATTCCATCTTTTTTTCTTTTTAAAATTGTAACGCCCCAAGACTTTGGGTCATCTGAGAATTTAATGAAGTGTATCTTAGAACCCAATGCTGAGAAATTAATATAAATAAATTATGTGTATAATAATAATAATAATAATAATAATAATAATAATAATAATAAGAGGAGTATGTAAACTCCTAGAAATTTCTAGACAAAAAAATATTATGGCCATAGAAATAATAAAGGAAAAATAAGGAAGAGGAGGAAAAAAAAAAAGGAAAGAGAGATCGGAGAGAGGGGAGATCGGGAGCGGGAAGCCGACCACCGATGCAGGCCACCAGCGACTTCTTGCCCCTGTTCGCTTCCACCTTCGGCCGGCCATGCCATCAGCACCTCTCCTCCTTTGGCGTCGCGTCGCGTCGCGTCTTGCACCTCGCTGCCCCGATCTTCTCCCTCAACCGAAGCTTGGTTTCTCCCTTCCGGTGATATACGGTGGCCTCCGACGAGACAAGCAGCACCGGCAAGTTCTCTAGAAGGAGGTGATCATTCCGGTGTCTTTAGATCCTTCGCACTCGCCGGCAGCGTAAAGATGAGAGAGAGAGAAGCAGCCAGCGAAATTGGTCCGATCTTCGAGTAGAGGGCGGACGTTGGAGCGCGTGAACGCCCCTCTGATGTTGCCGGCGACACCACCTCCAACTGAGCAGCATTGGGGTACTCCGGTGAGGCTCCGACGAAGATCCGGTCCGGCGAGCCCAAGGACGGCAGAACGTGAAAAAATGCAAGATTTTGACTTCAACTGGTATGTGACTATCAAAATTTCCTCTATTGATTTAATTTTAATAAATCTTGAAATTTGATAAGATTTGTTTAATTTTTGTTTTTATCAAACATCTGTTGCTGTGATTTTGTTTTGTGTAATGTATTTGGTGACTGAGTTAGTTAAGTAACATTAGGAAGTTAGTGGTGTACAAATATTAAGGTAAGGAAGATTAGGGAGTTGATTTAATTGTTGATAAAATACAAAGGTTAGTTAACTTAAGAAAAATAAACCTAATTGAAAGTGAGGTAACACATAAAGCTTAGTTAATTTCTTTTTCAAATAGGATAAGTGATGTATAATTATGAAACCTATATGCTGTGAATTTCACATCTATGGGGAATTATTATTGAGTTACATGCCCTGACAGCGAAACGTCCAATCATAAAAAGAAAAATTTGTCTTTGTGTTTTCACTTTTAGGTGTAAGCTAGGAAGTTATATTTTGTCATGCTTATATAATGTTTATAAGGTTAGCTAAAACTATGAGCATGATATAAATTATAGGAGAATCGAATTTCATATCTGATGAATGAAAATTAAATTTGAATCCATATATGATGTGTTAGAGATTTATTTCATAGGCTGGATTAATAACACTAGTACACAAGAATTCGTTTAAATGCCTCTAAGGATGAAGCAAGCATGCAAAGTAAAAATAAATGAAATGATTGAGCTTAGCTTGGTATGTAAATAAACTATAAGGTTTAAATTAACAAAATTCGGTTCGGTGAATTAATTTTGTATTAATTGTCAGACTCTATTTATGAATCTAATTAAATGTGTAAGCCGAAAGATTAAGTCTCTTCTATGCTTAACTAAATTGGTTGATTAGAAACACTAACAGGCCTTTGGCAAAGACAAGTAACTAATTGAAATATTTAATTATCCATATATATATATACACATACATCTAATTAGAATCAAGAATGTAATGAGTATAATTTAGATGGGCAATCTGGAAACGAATTTATTATAGACACTTATTGGTATTGGCTGACTAGTTATGTAACTTAAAGCTAAAGGGGGCAAATTAATTTAAATTTGGGAGGCTTACAAGGTACAAGGTTTAATTTGTTAAATTTCCTTTAGTAGACTAGTTGTGGTAACTACTTAGTTTGATTTGCAAAGTCTAATAGACCTAAATCGCCTGATTATAAGAATGCATTTCTCAACCTTTTAATATTTCGTCACTTTGAATCATCCTTGCCGAGAAGTGAGGATTATAACTAGAAAATGTACGGCCACTTGTAACAAAGAATATTACTAAAGTAAAGAATTTGGGCTTTTACTTGTTTAATGGATTAACTTATATACGTACTTAGGATGGCTTAAAAACTTATTATGTTTAGATTTTAACTTTGTTTCTATGATGCAATGGTATGATACATGGATTATGGCTAAGTTGAAGACGTCATATCTTATGATGATAAAGATGATAAAAACGACATGTATTGAGAATAAGTACCGTTGACACACACATAAGATACTATTTATTTTACTAGTAATTGTTTTACGTTTGCCTTTAGTAAAACTAGATAGGAATTAGAAAAATGGAATAAGGTTGACATGCCAATTAGGAAAATTTAGTAGTACTGCGTCCTGATGTGTATTATCGGATTAAATGGCTCCGAAAGCTCTTCCGGTAAGTGTAATTAAATTGAGTCGCAGGCTAGATGGCTCTGAGAGCTCGATCCACATTTGTATGTATACGTGTGTGTGTGTGTGTGTGTGTGTGTGTGTGTGTTTGTGTGTGTATAAATACATATAATTAATGGAAAAATCATGTACGTTAACCGAGAAAAATTGTTAAAAGGGGCTGTATGGTTCCAAGAACTTGGTCCCTTGGTTTAGATCCCGTTTATCCAGCTCGATGCAATTCCGCTGGATTTTACGGGGGGCTAACACTAAAAATGTATAAATTGGTAAATCTATTGAATGAAATAATTAGTTTAATTGTCCTATGGCTAGTTACCCTTTCCATAATTTGATATAATGTAATACTATTAAAGACATTTATACATATTTATAAGCATGTGTGTAAATGCCATTGGGAGTGAATGGTTGAGATTTAATATGCATGTTCAATTAGTGCTATTTAACGATTCATGTGAATTAACGTACTGATCTTAAAATTAACAGTTTGGTATAATAATGGTTCTCCTGTAAATGAGTCAATTATCATTAATTGTATAATCGTATATAATTTCTAGACAATTAAGTATACTCTGAAGGAATCATTTATGTAAGTTATATATGAAAAATTCAGTCCTGGGCACTTATGTTCATGTGCATTATGAACTTAGAAATTCGACCTTTATACATTTTTATGGCCTTGTATGTGAATACTTGCAAATGTATATTTAAAATTTCGTGTAATTGAAGAGGTAAATTTGGTAGTCACCACTAAGCTTTTAACTTAGTGCGTGATTTCTTTTCCGTGCGTAGGTTGAGGACCATGGAGGTTAATCTGTATGTAGGAAAGATTGGGACTGACTACAGCCAGCCATGATGGGGGACCAAATCTGAAGCGTGGCAACTAAATTTGGATGTATTACTGTTGTTTTATTTTAGTATGTACACAGAAAAGTTTGAGTTTTAGCAATTATTGAAACTCCGTTGATGTTAAGAACGAAGCTACGTAGTTGTTATAGTTACATAATGATAGAGATTTTGTGTAATATGATATGACGAGTGAAATTTGACTTGGTTGTTTATCGAGGAGTTTGATTGAAGTTGAAAAGATAGTTGTATAATTTTAGAAGTGTTTTTTTTTTATTCTTTTTCACAGGAAGTTGCGAATTATTAGGGGAGATTTTGTCAAAATTTTTTTTTTTATAAAATAAATAGTATGTTAAATAAATAAAGTATTTACATAGTAGAATTCTTTGATTGATCCTTTTCAAGATAACTAAATCCGAATGTGATATTCGGTATCCGGATCTTATAATTGATCGAGTATATGGTGTTATAAAAATTATAGTTAATATATAAATTAACTAATATATCTTGAATTTTGCAACATGCATTGATACAAACTACATATTAATTGAGGCTAATATTAGAAAAAAAAACATGCAAAATTTTATTTTTAAGCTAAACTAATTAATTTTTTAAATTTATTTGCAAAAAAAAAACTATATTTATAAGACAAAGTAAATGCTTCCTCTGGTTTTTTTTTGTAGTTTTAATTAGAATTAAGAAATAATAAATATACTTGAATTTAGTATTAAATTGCGTAATTAAGATTAAATTATCAAATCTAATTGGTTTTAATTTTATTAAAAAAATAAATTAAATTATATTGAAAATTTAAAAGTGATAGATAAATATAATTTAAATTTTACTAAAAAATAACACATAAAAGAGAAAGGATTGAGTATTATTAGTATATTGTGCAAATGAGTATGAACAAAAATGAAAATAAGATCACAGTCTCTTGTAGTTGGCGAAGTTGAATTTTAACTGAGTCAAAAACTAAAATCCAAAAAGTAATTAAGAAAAACTATGGAAAAAGACATTACATCTAGAGGTAGCAAATGAATGGATTTGATGGGTTTGAGTTGGATAATTAATAGATGGGTCATAAATAAGTTAAAAAATATTGATCATGAATAGGTTAATATTCAAATGAGTTAGACGAATTTGGATAAATCTATGGGTTTAATTCAAATTATTATAAAAATTTTTATTAATTAATTAATGGATACGATAATAATAATATTCAATTAAAAATATAATATAAATAATAAATTGATATATAAAGAAAAATAAAATTTTTATTAATAATTTAATTTTACTTTAAAAATAAAAAAGAGAAGGTTTACCCTATTAATGTAATTTTACTCTAAAAATAAATCGATAATCAGATAATGACGCAGAAAATAATAATTTCAACAACAAATTCGGATAGCAATATCTAATGTTGATATAAGATGTTGAAAAAGAAATATTAATTAAGAAATTTCATTTTAATTAGGCAAAACAATTTTGTCTGTGAGCAACATTCTCTCGTTCTGGATAATTTTAAGAATTTATGTTTTTTTTTTTTTTTTTCTAAAAAAGAACTCTCTTTCGTTAAAGGCGGCGGGGAGAGGAAAGAATAAGAGGAGGTTTACCCAATAAGCTTTTAAAAGAAAATGTGAAGTCGGCCAAATGGTTTGAAAAATAAAATATGTCAATTTTTGATCGATCCAATTAGTTTGAATTGGATTGAATTAAAAAATAAAATGAATCAATTTTAGGTTGATCCAGTATATATTTATTTGTATTGAATTTACCCAATAAGCTTTTAAAAGGAAATGTAAAGTTGACCTAATGTGTTAAAAAATAAAATATATCAATTTTGGATTGATCCAATTAGTTTGGATTGGATTTAATTAAAAAATAAAATGAATAAATTTTAGATTGATCAAGTGAGTATTTATTTGTATTGAATTTAATTTGAATTATTTTTTTAAATAAATTTGGATTAAATTTTGAATTTAAGTTAATTTTGACAGGTATAATCCCATCGATGGTGAAAAACAAGAGCATCGTCAAACAATGGCCCCATCAATCGCTATTTGATAATGGTGGTATCATAACGAGAAGCTCTGTAATGTGCCCTAGCTTGTTCAATGGTAGAAGTTATGACCATTACCCCGTTTCACAAGTTCAAAAAAGTTACAATTTTCATGTACAGAATCAACAAGGCTATATATTTATATATATATAACAACTTGGTAATCCGAATCATTAATTAAATATATGAAGACTTAGAAAAGTACTCAGTATTTCTTTTTTTTTTAAATAATAGAAAAGCACATAGTTAAAATTGAAATCTAATATATTTATCTAGTACTGGACTGTTCTATAGGTGGGTGTTAGAGTATAAATTTCCTAGTTATTAAAGACTTCTAAATGTTAATTTTGGACAAATTAACTCAAGGATAATTTAAATTATATTTTGCTGGTATATAATTTTTTGGTTTGATTTTTTAAAACTCAACAGGACCGATTAGTACAGAGTGGAGCAGTGTTCAACTCATATCGCATCAATTGCAGAATTGACAGGAGAAACAGAGTGGAGAAAAGTCCCACGGCAGGGCAACGGTTGGAGTTTTGCATCAACATCACAATCACTATCTTCTTTCGCCATTGTCAAGATGGATTCAAAGTTTCTTTTTCTTTGGTTGCCCCAACGCTTTCATTGCATGTTTCTCAGCGTCTTCTTCCAACCAACCTTTTTAAATTTCTTTTACTTTAGACGATTAATCATTATCTCAAGTTTTTCACAACAAAAGTATCACAGGACCATATATATTTCTTTTCTTTTTCAGCCACTCCGAGGACTGCGCTAAGAAAATCGTTATTTACTAGTAATAGCTCGCATGAAAGTTGGATAATCAAAACCTTCTTTTTCTAATATACACCTCAGGGTCTTAAAGTGTTGAGAATCTCAGCGAAGTAAAAACCAAGCGGCACTGGGGACTTCCTCAACACAAGGCAACTGAGATTGTGATTCATTATATTAAACATTGGATAAAAAAGAACAAATGACAAATTCACTTGGCTGGTGCGAGCCAGCAAGTGCCTAATGCCACTAATTTTAAATATGTTAAAATTCTGCTATTACTAGTAAATAAAGATTTTCTTGACGCAATTTAGACTCTAAAGTTCTGTTTGGTGCAATATCACTTTTAATATTTTAAAATTAAAGCAATTTAACTCATAAAATTACGGACGGTGTTCAAAAATTTGATATGTATCACTTAAATATTTGACACGTATCATTTTAAAGATCAAATTACTCCGATTTTTAAATTTCAGGGATGACATTATATCAAATAAAATTTTAAAATTTAAATTATATTTTTTGCTAAATTTTAGCTATCCATTTGCACCTTCCGCCTTTTAAATACTAATAAACCAAGATGTTCCAACTCATCACATCACTAATATATTCATAACTTGATGATATGATATCGGAAAATTTTTGTATTATTATTATTATCAATTGGCTACAGAGAAAACTCGAGAAAGAAAGAGGGAAGTAGAAGGAAGAAAAAAGGAATAATATCATATTATTAATTATATTTCATATTCTGATTTTGATATATTAATTTGAGTAGTTTTTGGTATTTAAAATTAATTGATTTTAGAAAAAGGAAAGAAAACAACTACACAGCTTTATATTCTTTATGAAAATTTGCATATTCCTTTAATTTCGTTTATGAGTGTTATATAATTATATTCCATTAATGTCGTTTACAATTTTATTGTAAGTGGTATTTTTAGAAGTTTGCATTAATACCTTTTAAAAATAATTTAATAAATAAATAAATAAGGAAGTTTTCTCTTATTTTTTATTGGAACCTGAAAAAAAAGTGATTTAATACTAATAACATGACCTAGCTAGTAGCTCGGCCAATCTTACATAAAAGTTAGGTAATCTGATGCAGACCGGTCATATCTCTTCTGACCAAGAGCTCGGACAATTCGAACCCCAAAAGAGCTCGACCTCAATCAATGAGTCAACATCCCAAAAAATTCTGCAATATCAGGCAGAAATGATTTTCTCTTCCCTACGTCTCCCCCAAAATAGGAGAAATGGAGAAGATAACTGAAAATAGCATTACAAGAAAATCTGCAAAATAGCAACAAAAAAATAGTAACCAATTAGCAACGAAATTTGATTTTCGTTGCTAATTAGCAACAAAAATGAAATTCCATTGCTAAATTAGGTTGAATTTTTTGTTTAGCAACAGAATTAAAAATGATTGTATTCCGTTGCTAAAAAGAGAGAAAAATTTTAGCGCCATAATATGGCCACGAAAAATAGCAACGAAAATCTATGACAGTTGCTAAAAATGACGGCATTAGATGGCGAAAAAATTTTGGAATGAAATTTAGCAACGGAAAATAATTTTCGTTGCTAAAATAGCAACGGATAAATTTTCCATTGGTATATTGGTCCTAGAGAGGTGAAAAAAATTTGGGTTAAAATATAGCAAGAAAAATTAATTTTCGTTGCTAAATTAACAATGAAAACCAAATTTCATTGCTATTTAGCAACCGAATTCATATTCCATTGGTAATTTGGTCCCAAAAAAGTGAAAAAATTTTGGGTCCAAAAATAGCAACGAAAATTGAATTCTGTTGCTAAAATAGTAATGGAAATTAAATTTCATTGCTAAAATAGCAACGGAATAATTTTTCGTTGCTATTTTACTTAGTCCTAGGAATAATTTTCCAAAAATAGCAACGAAAATTCATTCGGTTGCAAATTTGCAACGAAATTTATTTCCGTTGCTATTTTTGGAAAACCCTAGGTATAAATGCTACCTCTTTCTTCTTTTTTTTTTCTTTTTGCGCCTCTCGCCTCCCAGCTCTCTCTCTCTCGCTCTCTACCCTAGTTTTGAGAGAAAAATCACAGACTTTTACCAGATTTGAGCTTCAACTGCTTCAATTTGTGCAAATTTTGAAGGATTTTTCGTGAAGGTATGGAATTTTATTTTTTTAGTAACCATGATCAATACTTCTCAAAAGTTGTGGAAGATTTGATTAGTAGAACAAGGAAGATAGAGAATGATCTCTTGAGGCATGACTTATTTTTTTGTTCTAATGTTGAATAGCATGTTTATAATTCACGAAAAAGATAGAAGTGAGTCTAGAAGACTAGGAAATAAGTCTAGAAGGCTGCAGCTTAGAAAATGAGTTTCTATTGCAAATTTAATCTATTTATATGCACTCAGGGTTGTGTTGGTTCAACATTTTAAGTATAAGAGGGTTTTGTGCTCTTCCATTTTGCATGGCTTTGCATGCTTTGAGGATTTTGCATAGGTATAAAACAACGTGAATTTTAGAACACCCCGTTCCTGCATTTCATTCTTCCATGCTTTTGTTGCGGGCACTTCCTCCTATGTTATCATTCTTAACTTATTTCTACAAGAACATTGTATATTTGGTCTCTTCTCCAATCTCATAGTTCTTGCCTGATAATTCAGATTGAATAAGAGGGCATCAATTTTAGACTTGAGAGTGGAGTGCCAAAAGCTAGAGAAGTATTCTGTTATCAATCGATTTGCCAAGTTCCATAGCCGTGCCCAAGTAGATGCATCCGAGATATCATCCCCTAATCCAACTATAAATGCTCAGAAATCTTGCCTCCAGAGATATGTTACTGCACTTCCCATGCCTAGGAATCTCCCTGACAGGGTACAATGTTTATCAAGTTGATCATTAATTAATTGAATTTTATATTTTTCTTAGCCAATTATCTCCTCATCCCTCATACTTCGATTCAATTTTTTCTTTTTGGAGATTGAGTTTTTTGGGATCAATGCTCATTCAATTCTTTGTTGCCTTTGTTTATTTAGCTTGTGTGTTATTATTGCCTTTTATTTTCTCTATTTGAGGCAATTTGTCTATTTTTCGAGTATAAATTCCTGGTATGAAGTTTGCTTGAAGCTGACATAATATGGCCAATTGTAAAGCCTTCAGCCCCATTAATGTTTTTTACTTGACTATTTCTCTCGTGTTCTATACATGTTTCACTGATCATTTGACAATTTTTATTGAAACTTTACAAAGTTGTGGCTTAGGCATCTAACAGTTCGAGTGTTGTAGTTTGTTTTGTATCAAATCAATGCATTTCACTTTCTTTTATGACTATTAATTAATTTTCTTCACCAAAAATTGCCTCGTTGCTTGTCTAACTTGAGATTCTTATAAATGATCTAACATACCTTATTAGCTTATAACTTGAGATTCTTATAAATGAGATTCTTATTTATTCCTTCTTAAAATTCTACTAAAATCAGTTAAAATTGTACCTTTGTATAAAAATTGTTTCATTAGAATTCATAGATAATCATATAAAAATAGAAAAAAAAAGTACGCCAGTTTGAAGTTATATGTTAACTAGTTGCCAGTTTGAGATGCTTGTTAGGCATACAATGCTTACATTTGGTAGAATATTTACACTTGATTTTTTGGATTTACTTCACTTGGCTTTGTTTCCAATTCAAGCTTTTGTATTAACTTTTGTGAGAATTTTTCCTTTCTAGTTATGGTAACTATCTTTTCTTACTGATTCCATTTAAAGCAGGTGTTATTCTTTGCTTTATTTATCATGTCATTCGGTTTAAATATTAGAAAGTATAAATGTTTGATTGGTTTTGTGAAGTGCATCATACCATTTTGTATTTGGGGTAGTAAATAATGAATTATAAGACCAAGACATAAGAAAATATTAGAAATTATTTATTAGAACCTAGATCAGCCTTTTTCCTAATAGAATTATACTTATCAGCTGCAATTGATGACATATTCAGAGAAAAAGAATTAAAGAAATAAGAATACATAAGTTTATATGCACTAGTTTCCCAAGTTTTATTAGTAGAATTTTATTGGAGGGTTTTGGTTTGTTATGC
Organism: Excoecaria agallocha; assembly: GCA_037975025.1. NCBI lineage: Eukaryota > Viridiplantae > Streptophyta > Magnoliopsida > Malpighiales > Euphorbiaceae > Excoecaria > Excoecaria agallocha. The sequence goes on from CM075819.1 coordinate 3,816,030, forward strand.
TGATTGCATACTGAAGTATAAAATCATTTGAATAAAAACACACAACAGAAAGAGAAACAAAAAGAGACCTCAAAAGAAAAAACTGAGATAGATTTACAGGTAATAGTACTTCTTCTACTCTCTAAATCTCCAAAATTGAAACTCATACTTCAATTTTAGCTTAATTATTTTTCTATTTATTCTCTATTTTACTGCTTTGATTCTTTTTTTCCTATCTCGACTCTTATTTTTTGATATCGATCAATGACTTCTTTAGTTTTGTGAATTTTTTGTTTGCCATTTATATTTCTTTGAACTTTGGACATTATAGAGCAGCAGTAGATTATATATTTTGAAAGTATAATATGATCTTGTTGGGTGGTGAGATAATGGTTCTGTCACTTTCAGATCATGAAAAGTCAATCGATCCTAGAAACAAGGAAGCCCTTGTAATTCACATAAGCAATCAAAGGAAAGAGGATATAAAGTCCCATGGGACTACTGACTTTGAGCAACCGTTAGTAGAGTGAGCACTGCCCCTCTCTATTTTTGTTATAATTTCCTTTGTCTCTGTTTTTGTTTTTCTTCTTTTAACTTGTTTGCACCTATTTTCTTTATCCTAGATTGTTATATATTTTTTAGATACTTTCCTATCCCTTTTTTTATAATTTCTTTATCTTGAATTGTTAGCTTGCTGTTTACAGTTATACAGCAAGCTGTTTGTGTACAATCTTCACATAAACAGCAAGCTGTTTAACTGCATATTATCTTCACATAAACAGCAAGTTGTTTGTGTACAAACAGCAAGCCGTTTACAGTAAAGGAAATTTTCTCCCAATTGAACCGGTGGCATAGATCTTCTCATGTTTGTAAATTAAAAAAAAAAGTAACATAGAGGCAAAACAGCAAAAGCGTGCAATTTGGATAATTAAATCGGTTGTTTGATATATAAGGGTGTTATATGGAACCATACTATGAAAATAGATTTCTTGCTATCCTATATGCATCAAACTTGAGCCTGTAACTCTAAGGTTTATGCTTCACTATAGCCCTTAGACATTTGATATGAAGGAATAGTGTAAAAAGCAATTTTATATTGCTGAACTAGAACTTTCTGCAGTTGTATTGATAATAACAGTTTTATTTATTTATCTTCACTAAATAATGTACCAGAATTTTAAGCTTACTTTACTTTTGAGATTAATCACTTGTAAAATCTTTTGGTATTTATATCAGTTTCAATAATTTGATTTATAATAATGCTGGATCTTAATCCAATTTTTCAATGAAATGATCAGTTGTTGATTTTGATTAGGGATATTACTCTATGAAAAGTAAAAGTTTGCCAATAATCACCTTGCAACAAATTTTTTTGTTAGCACATCCCTTATTATAAACTATAGGTTAGTTCAGATTCTATCTTGCTTGCCTTGATATTTGGTTGTCTAATATGTAGAAGCCATATATGATAAGATTTTTTCTATATGACCACAAGGCTATTAATTGAGGAGATGTTATTCTTTCTCTGGTCATATGTCAATCATTTTCTCTAGTTGCTCTTTATGTTTGGCCAATGCCAAAGATAGATATATTGGCATGAGATCATTTTCATTACTCTAATAATATTATGAAGGGAAATGAAAAGTGAATTGTAGACTACGAGCTTTTGTACCTAAATTTGCTCTTTTTAACTTTTTTTTTTCTTAGTTCTGCATTTTTCTCTATTTAGATTGAGAATTTTTAAATCATGGAGATTATTGTTAAATGCAAATTAATAATAAAATTAGCATATGTTTGTTTCATTGCCATTGCAATTTTCTATTGATGAATAATGGCAAGTTTGTTTATATCCATTTAGTTAACTTGACCATTGGAATTATGGTATTCGAACAAATTTTACGTTATTGGATAAATTAATTAATATTCACATTATTTTGTATTTTACTTGAAAAAATTAAATAGAAACATTATAGATATTTTATTTATTTATTTATCATTACGTTTCTATTTTTTTATATAGAAGGGAAAAGAATTTCCAAGTTTGATTGGTATAATACACCTAGAGGCCACAATTGTTTGCTAAAAGTAAAAGGAAATGGGAAAAATAATGTTTTATAGGCTTAAAAATCCAGATTGAGAAACCATATGTGGTTGGACGAGAGGATTATTTGATGTCAAGATCATGTTTTGACAGAAATGTTTCTTTATTTGCTCTTTAGCTTTTATTTTCTATTGCTCTTTACAATTAGTCATTTTAGCATTTTACTTAAATTCTGTCTGTTTTTTCTTTCTCCGGCTAGCTATTTTGGCAAAGGCTAATAAATGTCTTAGTTTCTAATCTGTGCTGGTGCTCTTCGTGGATTGTTACTATTTGGGGGGCTCTCTCTACTGTCAGGTTTGGGAAGCTATAACAGAATTAAGTTTGTTTTTTAAAAGCTTAACTTTATCTGAAATTCAAATGTCTGATATGGAAAGACTAGAAATGGACATACTGATTATCTTGTGCAAGTTAGAAGGTATTTTTCCTCCCAGCTTCTTTGATTGTATGGAGTATCTACCCATACATTTAATACACGAGGCTAAACTTGCAGGTCCAGTTCAATACCGATGGATGTATCACTACAAGAAAATCTGAAAATAGCAACGAAAATGATTCCGTTGCTAAATTAGCAACGGAAAACCAATTCCGTTGCTATTTATCAACGAAAAATAATTTTCGTTGCTAAAATTGGTTAAACTTTATAGATTTAGCAACGGAAAAATATTTGGTTATCTTCCGTTGCTAAAAGTGGAGGGAATTTTTGGCGCCATAATTTAGCAACGAAAATTGGCAACGAAATTAGTATTCCGTTGCTAATTAAGGCGGCAACAAATGGCGGATAAAATTTGGGACAAAAAATAGCAACGGAATGTAGTTTTCGTTGCTATTTTAGCAACGGAATTTATTTTCGGTTGCTAAATAGCAACGGAATTTATTTTCGGTTGCTAAAATAGCGACCGAAATAATTTCCGTTGCTAAATAGCAACCGAATTTGTTTTCGGTTGCAAAAATAGCAACGGAATATAAATTCCATTGCTAATTTTCATTTTCAATGAAAAATAGCAACCGAATTTATATTCGGTTGCTAAAATAGCAACGGAATTTATTTTCGGTTGCTATTTTAATTTTCGTTGCTAAATAGCAACCGAATTTGTTTTCGATTGCAAAAATAGCAACGGAATATAAATTCCGTTGGTAAATGAGGGGCATTTAAGTATTTTTCATGTTTGTTAGAACTATAAAATGGAAAAACCCTAAGCCTACACATTTGCCTCTTCTCCTCCCTCGCAGACACAGCTGCCCCTCTCTCTCTCTCTAACAAAGAAATCGAAGGCACAACTCTTCCTCACCGCAGTTCCTCATCAGTGTCTGTGGTTCTGGCTGCAAGTGCGGCGGTGGCTGCAATGGGTATGTTTTCTTTTTCTCGGGAACCTTCATTTTCCTTGAAAACTTTTTCTGTTTATCTTTGTGTCTGTCATTTCCTCATTTAGTCTTATAAATCAGATGGAATTTATTTTCTTTTTGAAGTTCTCTTGTTTGGTTACCAAAAAAAGAACAGAAATTCATTTGGTTTCTATTAGGGATTGCTACCTTTCGTCAGGCTTCCAGCATGTGGTCCCTTAATTATGAGGGCTGCTTACTTTGTTCCTTAATTCCATAGAATAACTGATGCCCTATTTTACTTTCTATGTTGGTCTTCAAATAATGTGGTTATTAAATGATGCAGAAAGTGGTTTCTGTACAACACTGGAGTAGAAGGTTGGACTTTTCAATTTTAATTTTTCTATATTCTTGAAGTTATTTTTTGCAATCTCTTATGGGTTAACACATTCTTTATGGTCTTATTTAAGGTCTCTACAACTTGTTGAAGGCATATGACGACAAATCTGCTTATGCATTATGTGTATTTTCATTTGCTTGTGGTCCAAATTCAGAACCTATTACATTTGAGGGGAAAACCATGGTATGACTTGAGCTTTATTACACTTCTTTTATAGCTAAAAAAGAGGAATTCTTATGCTGAAGTGTCTATTTCATAAGGTCCATTTGTTTTGTTTTGAAACTCGTATGCCTCGGTAAAGTTTTGTTTTGAAACTCATAGGCCTGAGATGAGTGAAGTGAATGTAAAATCATCTTGACACATTAGAAAATCTTTAACTATGTTGCGGTATACATATTGATATTTTTTGTTTCCTTTTTCATTTCTTTTTTAATATCTGAGGGTGAGATAGTTCCTCCAAGTGGACCCAGGGATTTTGGATGGGATCCAGTCTTTAAACCTGATGGTTATGAGCAAACGTATGTTAAAGATTCTTATTTAGGGTCCTTGTTTGATGGCTATATATTTGATAAACATTTATGGTTAGGTGCAACTGACTTTTTTTTTTATTTCTTTATGAAGTTTTGCAGAGATGCCAAAAGAAGAAAAGAACAAGATGTCTCACCGTTTCAGGGCTCTGGAGGCTGTGAAATCCTATTTTGCTGAGGCTGGGTATGAATTTGAGATAGGTGAATCTGATGGGACTGGAAAAGAAACGGCTGCTGACAAAAAATGACCAAGCTGCTGCTACACCTAACAAGAATGAGAAAGGTGAGTTTTAATACAAATTTGCCATCGTTTTCGAAGATGCATTAATTTCAAGATGGACTTGAGAATTTAGATGCAACGTTAATAATTGCGGGTTTGTTATTACTTCAAAATAATTCAATCAGAATTATAAATTCTTTTTTCTTGAATTTTATTGGAGATTCTCTTTAATGTTAAATATATTATTTAAGGTTATTGTTTTTCAATACTAATTATATATAATTTGATTATTTCCTGACAGGAAGAACAGGCCTAAACTTACAAAGACTATTCTCTTCCAAGCATTCCTCTCTGGGTTTTTTGGGTATGTGGTTTAAGAGTAAAAAATATACGGTGGAAAAATAGAGTAGAAGAACTTGGAGCTTGCTTTCAAATTATGTGTTGAAAAAGGTTTTTTTTTCTTTTAAAATATTTTTGATGGTGGAAATGTTGTAAAAATATTCTTTTTATTACCAAATTAAAGATTACTAGTTTTCCAAACATTAATTGGTTCAGTTATTCTCTAGCTTAATTGTTTAAAAATTTACATGTCCTAAATTTAATAGCAAGATTATATCTCTCAGTTCATGATATTATGGATTTATTCTGCAGATTAGGATACCCTTGTATAATGCATATCACATGATTTTATTCTTTTATTTTCAATAATTTCTTTTTGTTAAATGTGCAGTATTTTTATGCTGAAGAGAACAACCAACCAAGGTTCATTTTGGTATGTTTCTACTCGCTAATTTCTTAAGTAGTGTAAATTGAAATATGTAAATTAGACTTAAAAAAAATAGAATATATTAGTGGCAGCTGCTACTTATGCTCAGTGAATAAATAAACCTTTCATAATCAACAAATGCACACTTATGTTTATTATAGTTCTATTATTATTATTATTATTATTATTATTATTATTATTATTATTATTATTATTATTATTATTATTATTATTATTATTATTTCTTTTGCTAATCTAAATGCGGAATTAGTAATTAATTTCTTTTGCTAATCTAAATGCAGAATTGTTGGTTTTCCAAATTACACTAAAACAGTTTGCTGTTTTAGTGTAATTTGTTGGTTTTATATTTTACACTAAAACAGCAAGCTGTTTTAGTGTAATTTGTTGGTTTTCTATTGTAGTGATGGAATAGCGACGAAAAAATCGTCACAAATTTTTTATACTAGTTGCTGAATTTAGCAACGGAATTCAACTCGGTTGCTAAATTAGCAACAGAATTTGAATTCGGTTTTGAATTCGGTTGCTAATTTTGACCAATTTACCAAATGTTAGTGGTTAGATTTAGCAACGGAATTTAATTTTCGTTGCTAAATTTAGCAACCGAATTCAAATTCCGTTGCTAATTTTAGCAACGGCCGAATTAGCAACCGAATGTTCCGTTGCTATTTTCCGTTGCTAATTTTTATTAGCAACGGAAATTCAACAAATTCGGTTGCTAATTTCTGTTGCTATTTGCTGATTTTCTTGTAGTGTATCCATTTGAGAGGTAATTAAATACCCTTTTGAGCTAAAACTGACATAGATTTATATCAAATGAGTAAATATAATTATCCTATTTGTGATGTAAGAATTTGCATCACCTGAAGATAAATGTTAAAAATAAGGCCAGAGTTGAAGGTTCTATATGCAATGCATATTTAGTAGAGGAAGCAAGTACATTTTGTTCACATTATTTTGAGCCGCATGTGATCACTCAAGAAAGAAAAGTTTCTTGTAATGACGATGGGGGTGCACGGATTAATGATGATAACTTATATATTTTTACATATCCTAGCCGAACACATGGACGTTCAACAAGAAGAATGTTGATAGACAAATAAATGGAGGTTGCCCATGGTTACATTTTATTGAATTGTCAAGAAATTCAACCTTTTGTGTAGTAAGTTTAAGTTATATTTGAAATTGGTTAAGTTCTTATTCTTGGTGATTAGAGTTTATAGCTAAGATATTTTTTAATATTTTTAGTGAATACGAGGAATTGTTAAGTGAGCTAATGCCAGGAAAATCACAAGATGACATCAAGAAAGAAGTGGAAAGAAATTTTCCACTTTGGTTTGCAAATTATGTAAGTTTTTAACTTGCAATACGAGGAATATTTTAGTAAAGTACCGTTAAACTTACAAATTATTATATTTATTGATTAGGATTCCTTTTTTAAATTATGTAGGCTTCTAAAAATAAAATAGAAAACAGGCTCATATGTGATCTTGCGAAAGGATCTTTACGAACTACTAAATCATATCCAGTCTATTTTGTTAATGGATACAAATTCCATACAAAAAATTATGGGCATAGCATGGCAACAACAAATAGCGAAGTTTGCATACAAGGGGAACTGATGAATTATTTTGGTAAAATTATTGAGATACTTGAAATTGAATACCCTGCATTGTCAATAAAATGCTGTATACTTTTTATGTATGAATGGTTTGATCGATCCTACTCCTAATGTTGGAACAAAAGTACATAACCGATATAATCTCATTAAAATCAACCAATGGAGAAGATTTAAATAATTTGAACCATTCGTGTTGGCAATACAAGCGACGCAGGTGTATTATGTCCCTTACCCCAGTTTAAGACGGGATAAGTCAGATTGGTTGGCAGTCTACAAAGTAAAACCAAGAGGTATTTTTGAAGGACAGTCAAAAGGAGAAAGCAAGACAAATGAAAGTGAAACATTTTAGGAAGAAGAATCGGGTGCCTATGAAATAAATGCATGTTTTAAGAATGAACCTTTAAATGATCCAAATAATGAATTTGTGAAAATTTTATTTGGAGATGATGACGTATCTATAGATGGGCCAAATTCTGAAGATAAGCCAGACTTTAATTTCGAATATTTTGAAATAGAGGATGATTTTGATGTGCAATTAAGTGATAAAAGCGATTAATTTGAGTATATTTTATTTTATTATATCATAATCCAAATATGTTATTATTGCATCAATGAATTACTATTATATATGATGTAATTATTTTGTTCTATTACAAAAAGAATGATATATTTATTTGAGTTTCAGGTACGAAACATGCCACCCAAAAGAAAGAACAATTTGTTGCCGTTCAGGCTCAGATTAACATCGGATAAAGATGATAGTGCACAAGTGTACCCATCTCAACCTGTAGGGTCTATAGATTTAGGTCTGTATTTAGATTTTCAATAGTCATATCAAGCATCACCTTCACCTACTACAAACCCTAATTGCTCTCTACCAAAAGATTCAGCGTCCAACAATCCAAATATATCAGCACATGCTACTCCCGCACTAGACTTTGGATCTATACCAACAAATGAACCGACGGTAGATGCTGAGGATGAAGAAGAAGGCTTTCAACCTGATGCGAAGGGAGTTGATAGAAATATTGTAATGCCCCTCAGTGTACCCTAGAAGAATTAACACTAATTAATTATTAGTGTCCATGTTTAATTGTGTGTATGTATGTATTGAAGGACTTAATTGAAAAGCAAAAGAGTAAGTTTTGGGGCATTATTAGAAATAAAGGAAAGTTGAGACAACTTTGACTTAAACTTGACATTTGGACCAATTGGAAATTAAAGTGAGGTAGATATTTGTGATGAAGGAGGGCCGGCCAACTCATGGTCTTCACTCTCCATCTTCATCTTCTCTATCTCCTAAACCCTAAACTCTCTCTCATCCTCTCTCTCTCTAGATTTCTTGGAATTTTTGAGAAAGAAGTAAAGGTTTACTTGGTTTTTGGGGGTTAAGGTAACTTGCTTCTCCTTTAATGTAAGTGATTCTTTGTATAGCATGTTAGATTTTCATAGAAGTGTTTTATGTGTTTTAGAAGGAGAAACAAGTAAAAGAAAGGGGAAGGAGACTCTTCAAGGTTGAAGAGAAAGGAAGAGTTATAACAAGGTATGGGAACTTAGAATTTTGTATGTGTATTTATATATATATTGATTTGTCATGAGAGAGATTTTGAGTGCCTCTCTCATGTGTGTTATGGATGATTTAAAGCTTAGAAAGGGTTTAAAGTTGGAAGTATGTGAGTTTTGGTTGGAAGCATGAAAATCTGTTTTTAAAGATCATTTGACTAGTCTGTACACTTTTGCTCATATCTTGAGATATAGTTGCTCAAATGATGAAATTCTAGTTGCTATAGAAATTAGACTTGCATGTCTTGATTTTGTTAGAAGAAACTGAAATCTGAATTTCACTGCATGATAGTGAAAATCGGTATTGAAATCTGATTGTGGTTGTGATTTCTGCCTTGGTGAACAGTCTGTGGTTTTTATTGAATAACTGGAGATTTACAGGTCCTATTGAGGAGATTTTTAGTGTTTTGAAAACTAGAATTGTAAACCTAAAACTTTGTAGAAGATAGTGTTTTCTGAAAAATCCATCTGGTATGTCGAAATTGAGATGCAATCTGAGTTTTTACATTAATTTACAGGATTTTTGAACAACAATCATTATAAGGCGGTTGCCCCGTCGTTTTATGTCGCGAGCGCGACATATGTCGCGAGCGCGACTTATGCCGCGAGCGCGACATCAAGAAATGCTTATTTAGGCCATTGTTCTCTGTCGCGAGCGCGATTGTCGCCGCGGCCGCGACATTCGTCGCGAGCGCAACTAGTGTCGCGAGCGCGACAATATGCCTTTATGTTTGTTTGTTTTCTTCGACTTCAATTGGGATTTAAACTTTTCCTAAACCCATCTAAGCTTATAAATCATCCTAAATTATAGATATATGGCAAATATGTTCTCTATATGTATATAGCGATGCAAGTTTGCTTAAGGAATAACAAGGTAAGTTTCTATTTTCAAATAGAAACATACAGAAAGGTATTTCAATAAATTACAATATGTGATATGTTATGCCTGCACATAGAGACTTGGTTGTGGATAGATAGGCATGCTTATAGGATTATCGCAGCTGCTTCTGTTTGACTCTTATGAGTCTTCTGTTTGTCTCTACATGAGACTTCTGTTCGGATACCTACGTGTATCCTTCTGTTTAGATACCTACGGGTATCCTTCTGTTTTGATACCTTCGGGTATCCATTTCACCCGTTATCCACACCCACAGGGAATTGTAAGCAGGCCATTTGTGCAAATACATTATAAAGTATGTTATTGTTCTGATTATATGATATTGTTATATCTTGATTAATCTTGTAAGGCTTTATATTTCTATCATTATTGAATGATTGGAAATAGCTACTGTAAGTAGTTATCTGCATGTTATTAGTTGTTTCCCACTAAGCTTTATAGCTTAGCACGGGTGTTTATCCGTGTAGGTTTGCAAGGTAGATCGTGTGTTCAGGGACAAAGCCAACAATCTCACAAGTCAACACAAGATTAGAAGTAGCATAAATGTTTGAGATTGATTTTTTTTGTATCTCTTTTGGTTACATCTAAGGCATTTGTATATGTATAAAGGCATGTAATTATAAAGTTATGTTAAGAATACTCTACAGCAAGTGAAAATATAAGTACATGATCATGCATGAGGTGCATAAAATGTATGTATGTATGTTTATATATGCATCATTAACAGATAAGTCATAGCATTGATAGAATTAACGAATGTAATTAGTAACAGTAATTAGGATTATCTAGTATAGTCATTACATTTTTGGTATCAGAGCGCCTTGGTTTAGGCGGTTCTGGCCAATAGGAATTTCAAGTGTCTTAGATATAGAATTTTGTTGTTGTTGGCTGATTGTGGCTGTCCCTGTGTTTCTTTGTATAGTTATAGATGGAAAGGTATCGGGAAGTTGTAGATGAGTCGGCTGAAAGTAATCTGCCGGGTCAATCGAATCCTTCTCAGCCAGAATCTTCTGCATCTACTAGAGGTGGTGCAACTGCTGTTGAGTCTGGGGAAGCTTTGTTGAAGATTTCCCAGGATATGGCTCAGATTTTACATAGGATGACTGCACCAAAGGCTCCAATTTTTGAGATTAGAAAGCATGGTGCAGAAGAGTTTCTAGGCTCTACTTGGGAAGAGTCTGAGAAAGCTGAGCTGTGGCTTGAAAGAGTAGAAAGGGTTTTTACCGAAGTTCAGTGCCCCGCCAATCAAAAGGTGACTTGTGCTGTGTCCTTACTTCAGGGAGCAGCTTATGACTGGTGGAAACTGGTTCTGACTCAACCTCAGCTACCTGATTCCCTCTCTTGGGAATTCTTTGTAGCTGAGTTTAAAAGGAGATATGTGACAGAAGCTTATAAAGATGAAAAGTTGAAGCAGTTTCTGAATCTTAAGCAAAGAGGTATGTCCGTGGCTGAATATGAAGCCGAATTCAATCGCTTGAGCAAGTATGCACCAAAACTAATGTTAACTGGGACTTTCAAGTGTCGCCAGTTCGAAGATGGATTAAATGATCAGATTCGGGATCATTTGATAGGGCCTATTTCTCTCCATCCTGTGGATTATCATCAGCTGGTTCAAGCAGCTATTCGGGTTGAGAAGGAAGAAAATGTGAAAAGAGAAAGAGAGCAAAGAAGAAGAAGTTTTTCTCGGGGTGGTTCCACATCCGGGAAAAGATCGAGGTTGACTCAAGGAGATCAACCATTGCCGTTTGGCAATTACCCTGCATCTAGAGGGAGACAGCAGGGGACTTTTTCTACAGCTGGCTCAGGTAGAGGTGTTGTATCAGGACAAGGCAGAGGCCAAGCTCCAGAATGCACCTATTGTTTTAGGCGACATTGGGGCACTTGTAGAATGCTCACCGGTGGTTGCTTCAGATGTGGCAGCACGGAGCATTTTATAGCTAATTGTCCTATGCCGCAGGATCAAGTTTCGAGTCAACAGAGTAACCGAGGAGCTTCTAATGCACCCTCTTTTGGTAGAGGTCGTGTTAGAGGCAGAGGTGGATCGGGCCAGTTTAGAGCCCAGTCCAGGAATGTTTCTGAGTCGGTAGATCGACCTTTTGCTCCTACACCTCCTATTCGAGCTTATGCTATGAAAGGTCGAGAAGATGCTGATGCTCCTGAGGTCATAGCTGGTACATTCTCCCTCTTTGATATTAATGTGCATGTGCTTATAGACCCGGGATCTACACATTCTTATATTTGTAATGGGGAGCTGGGTAGAAATGTGTCTGTTGTTGATCATATGACTTATGATATATGTGTAATTAGTCCTTTGGGCTATAGTATTCATGTGAATGAAGTTTATAAAAATTGCCCTATTAGAATTCATGAGAGAGAGTTCCCAGCTGACCTAATTGTTTTGCCTTTTCATGAGTTTGATGTAATCCTGGGTATGGATTGGCTGTCTAGATATCATGCCATAGTGGACTGTAAAGCTAAAACAGTAGTGATTAAGAGTGATGGGGAAGTAGAGACATTGATTCAGGGTATTAAGTCAAAACCTTTAACCAATGTTATCTCTGCTATGAAAGCAAAAAGATTTCTTAGAAAAGGATGCGAAGCGTATCTAGCTTTGGTTCTTGATTCTAAGAGAGAGACAGTCGATCTTCAAAATGTTCCTGTGATTAATGAGTTTTCTGATGTATTTCCTGAGGAACTTCCGGGTTTGCCGCCCGAGAGAGAAGTTGAGCTATCTATTGAGACTTTGCCTGGAACTGCTCCTATCTCTAGAGCACCCTACAGAATGGCACCAACAGAATTGAAAGAATTAAAAGTTCAGCTGCAAGAATTGTTAGATAAAGGCTTCATTAAGCCTAGTGTGTCACCCTGGGGCGCACCTGTGTTATTTGTTAAAAAGAAGGATGGTACCTTGAGAATGTGTATTGACTACAGACAACTTAACAAAGTGACAGTGAAGAACAAGTATCCTTTACCTCGGATTGAGGATCTCTTTGATCAGTTAAGGGGTGCAGGGGTGTTTTCTAAAATTGACCTGAGGTCGGGATACTATCAACTTCGGGTCAAAGATATGGATGTGCAAAAGACTGCTTTTAGAACTCGATATGGTCATTACGAATTCTTCGTAATGCCTTTCGGGTTGACTAATGCCCCTGCAGCTTTCATGGATTTGATGAATAGGGTGTTCAGACCCTATTTAGATCAATTTGTCGTGGTGTTTATAGATGACATTTTAGTCTACTCTCGTGATGAAGCGGAGCATGCTGAGCATTTGAGAATAGTGTTACAGACCCTGAGAGAGCAACAGTTTTATGCCAAGTTAAGCAAATGTGAATTCTGGCTTAAAGAAGTTTCTTTCCTTGGGCACGTGGTGTCTTCAGAAGGCATCAGGGTGGACCCTAGGAAGATTGAGGCTATTGTAAACTGGAGACCGCCTAAAAATGTACCAGAAGTCCGAAGTTTCTTGGGCTTAGCTGGCTATTATAGGTGGTTTGTGAAAGGTTTTTCAGTTATTGCCTCTCCGCTCACTAAGTTACTTCGAAAAGAAGCTAGATTTGAGTGGACAGATCGTTGTCAAGACAGTTTTGATCAGTTAAAAAGGATGTTAACGGAAGCTCCAGTTCTTACCCAACCAATAACGGGTAGAGAATATGCTATGTATAGTGATGCATCGAGTAATGGTTTGGGATGTGTGTTGATGCAAGAAGGTAAAGTAGTGGCTTATGCATCCAAACAGTTGAAGCCTCATGAACAGAATTATCCGACTCATGATTTGGAATTGGCTGCAGTTGTGTTTGCTTTAAAGATTTGGCGGCATTACCTGTCTGGTGAGAAGTGCAGAATCTATACGGATCACAAGAGTCTTAAATACTTGCTTTCTCAGCGAGATCTCAATTTAAGACAGCGCAGATGGTTAGAATTGTTCAAGGACTATGATTGTATCATTGATTACCACCCCGGAAAGGCTAATGTGGTAGCTGATGCTTTGAGCCGAAAGATGGTGGCAGCTATGCTATTACAAGGTTATAGATGGAAATTTGCATCTGATGGGGCTTTGTTAGCTCAATTGCGAGCTCGCCCTAATCTCAGGCAGCCAGTTCTTGATGCACAATCAGATGATGTTAAGTTACAGCAGTTGGCTAAAACAGTTCATGCAGGAGGTCCGATAGAATATTCTATTGGACTAGATGGTGGTTTATATTATCGAAATCGGTTATGTGTACCAAATGTTAAAGAATTGAAGGAAGCATTATTGCAAGAAGCCCATAGCACCGTATTTACCATGCACCCTGGTAACAACAAGATGTATAGAGATTTGAAACAATTCTATTGGTGGCCAGGAATGAAAAGAGATGTGACTGAGTATGTTTCTAAGTGCCTAACATGTCAGCAAGTAAAAGCAGAGCATCAACTTCCTTCGGAATTACTGAACCCTCTTCCCATTCCTCAATGGAAGTGGGACAATGTTACTATGGATTTTGTTACAGGTCTACCCACTACTCAAAGGAAACATGATGCAGTGTGGGTCATAGTAGACAGATTAACAAAGGTGGCTCATTTTGTACCGGTTCGAACCAATTACTCAATGGACAAGTTAGTTGAGTTGTATATTGATCAGATTGTTAGACTGCATGGGGTACCAATCTCAATTGTTTCAGATCGGGATCCGAGGTTCACATCCAGATTTTGGAAAAGTCTACAGCAAGCTTTAGGTACAAAGCTTCTTCTTAGTACTGCTTTTCATCCTCAGACTGATGGGCAGTCAGAGAGAATCATTCAGGTGTTAGAGGATATGTTAAGAGGCTATGTTTTAGATTTTCCAGGAAATTGGGACAAATATGTGACTTTGATGGAGTTTGCATATAACAATGGCTATCAAACTAGCATTGGTATGCCACCATATGAAGCTCTCTATGGTAGAAAATGCAGAACTCCTTCCTGTTGGATGAAATTAGCTGAAAATAAGTTGACGGGTCCTGACATTGTTAAAGATACTGAAGAAAAGATCCAACTTGTTAAGCAACGATTGAAAGAAGCCAGTGATAGACAGAAATCATATGCAGATCTGAAAAGAAAAGACATTGAGTATCAGGTTGATGATAAAGTGTTTTTAAAAGTGTCCCCATGGAGAAAAGTACTACGGTTCGGAAAGAAAGGAAAACTCAGTCCCCGGTTTATTGGTCCTTACAGAATCCTAGAAAGGATTGGACCGGTAGCATATCGATTAGATCTTCCTAATGATCTATCAAAGTTGCATAATGTTTTTCATGTTTCGATGCTCCAGCGATATCGATCTGATGAGTCACATATCATACCAGTGCAAGATATCAGTGTCAGAACTGATTATACGTATGATGAAGAGCCTAAACAGATTTTAGCCAGGGAAGTTAAACAGTTAAGGAACAAAGAAATCCCTCTAGTCAAAGTGTTATGGCAACATCATGGAATACAAGAAGCGACTTGGGAACCTGAAGCAGCTATGCTGGCTCAATACCCTCAGCTCTTCAGTACAGGTATAATTTCGAGGACGAAATTCTTTTAGGGGGAGAGAGTTGTAATGCCCCTCAGTGTACCCTAGAAGAATTAACACTAATTAATTATTAGTGTCCATGTTTAATTGTGTGTATGTATGTATTGAAGGACTTAATTGAAAAGCAAAAGAGTAAGTTTTGGGGCATTATTAGAAATAAAGGAAAGTTGAGACAACTTTGACTTAAACTTGACATTTGGACCAATTGAAAATTAAAGTGAGGTAGATATTTGTGATGAAGGAGGGCCGGCCAACTCATGGTCTTCACTCTCCATCTTCATCTTCTCTATCTCCTAAACCCTAAACTCTCTCTCATCCTCTCTCTCTCTAGATTTCTTGGAATTTTTGAGAAAGAAGTAAAGGTTTACTTGGTTTTTGGGGGTTAAGGTAACTTGCTTCTCCTTTAATGTAAGTGATTCTTTGTATAGCATGTTAGATTTTCATAGAAGTGTTTTATGTGTTTTAGAAGGAGAAACAAGTAAAAGAAAGGGGAAGGAGACTCTTCAAGGTTGAAGAGAAAGGAAGAGTTATAACAAGGTATGGGAACTTAGAATTTTGTATGTGTATTTATATATATATTGATTTGTCATGAGAGAGATTTTGAGTGCCTCTCTCATGTGTGTTATGGATGATTTAAAGCTTAGAAAGGGTTTAAAGTTGGAAGTATGTGAGTTTTGGTTGGAAGCATGAAAATCTGTTTTTAAAGATCATTTGACTAGTATGTACACTTTTGCTCATATCTTGAGATATAGTTGCTCAAATGATGAAATTCCAGTTGCTATAGAAATTAGACTTGCATGTCTTGATTTTGTTAGAAGAAACTGAAATCTGAATTTCACTGCATGATAGTGAAAATCGGTATTGAAATCTGATTGTGGTTGTGATTTCTGCCTTGGTGAACAGTCTGTGGTTTTTATTGAATAACTGGAGATTTACAGGTCCTATTGAGAAGATTTTTAGTGTTTTGAAAACTAGAATTGTAAACCTAAAACTTTGTAGAAGATAGTGTTTTCTGAAAAATCCATCTGGTATGTCGAAATTGAGATGCAATCTGAGTTTTTACATTAATTTACAGGATTTTTGAACAACAATCACTATAAAGCGGTTGCCCCGTCGTTTTATGTCGCGAGCGCGACATATGTCGCGAGCGCGACATCAAACGGAAGCCTTGTGTCGCGAGCGCGACTTATGCCGCGAGCGCGACATCAAGAAATGCTTATTTAGGCCATTGTTCTCTGTCGCGAGCGCGATTGTCGCTGCGGCCGCGACATTCGTCGCGAGCGCGACAATATGCCTTTATGTTTGTTTGTTTTCTTCGCCCCGACTTCAATTAGGATTTAAACTTTGCCTAAACCCATCTAAGCTTATAAATCATCCTAAATTATAGATATATGGCAAATATGTTCTCTATATGTATATAGCGATGCAAGTTTGCTTAAGGAATAACAAGGTAAGTTTCTATTTTCAAATAGAAACATACAGAAAGGTATTTCAATAAATTACAATATGTGATATGTTATGCCTGCACATAGAGACTTGGTTGTGGATAGATAGGCATGCCTATAGGGTTATCGCAGCTGCTTCTGTTTGACTCTTATGAGTCTTCTGTTTGTCTCTACATGAGACTTCTGTTCGGATACCTACGTGTATCCTTCTGTTTAGATACCTACGGGTATCCTTCTGTTTTGATACCTTCGGGTATCCATTGCACCCGTTATCCACACCCACAGGGAATTGTAAGCAGGCCATTTGTGCAAATACATTATAAAGTATGTTATTGTTCTGATTATATGATACTGTTATATCTTGATTAATCTTGTAAGGCTTTGTATTTCTATCATTATTGAATGATTGGAAATAGCTACTGTAAGTAGTTATCTGCATGTTATTAGTTGTTCCCCACTAAGCTTTATAGCTTAGCACGGGTGTTTATCCGTGTAGGTTTGCAAGGTAGATCGTGTGTTCAGGGACAAAGCCAACAATCTTCACAAGTCAACACAAGATTAGAAGTAGCATAAATGTTTGAGATTGATTTTTTTTGTATCTCTTTTGGTTACATCTAAGGCATTTGTATATGTATAAAGGCATGTAATTATAAAGTTATGTTAAGAATACTCTACAGCAAGTGAAAATATAAGTACATGATCATGCATGAGGTGCATAGAATGTATGTATGTATGTTTATATATGCATCATTAACAGATAAGTCATAGCATTGATAGAATTAACGAATGTAATTAGTAACAGTAATTAGGATTATCTAGTATAGTCATTACAAATATTTACATTAAGATTATCAATGATATGTGAGTATTGATCTAATTTTGTATTAGAAGATAACATTCGTTTATATATGTTGCTATGGATATCTAATTTAAAATTGATCTAATTTTATTCATATTAACAGGTTTATTCCATCAGGTATTTGCTCAAGAAAAATTAGATCCAAGTTCAACGAGAGGATAGAAATTGAGGGTTATGTATGGAAGAATCTCTCTCTGCAGACAAGAGATTTTTACTATCAAGAGTTTGAGGTAAAAAAAACAAATTGCATTATTTGTGATGAAATAGTTAATTTCATATATTAATGGCATATTTATTGTATTTTACATTAATTAAATTATGTTCTTTTTCAGAAATAATTTTTTTGGGATTCAAAATTTAATAGTGTCATTTATTAAGTTTAGGAAAAGCGTGCTCATCAATGATATAAAGAAATTATTGCTAAATTACACAAGAGTGGTGAACGACCTTCTTTTATTTCTAAAGAAATATGGGGTCGTTGGCAGGAATACCGGGCATCACCTGAAACAATTGCCATTTCAGAGAGAAATTCTTCAAACAGACGAGGATGTTCAGATGGAGAGAGTTTAGAGATGTACACTGGAGGAACTTTAAGCCATCATGAGCATACAGATAAACTGGTAAGAATTTGAATTTTAGAAAATTTAGAATAATGTTTCAATGTATGAATTTAGAATAATGTTTGATACTGTTGGATAATGATGGTTTAATATATGTAAATTTCTATGTCACATAAGGTAATGATAATGTTTGATAATGTTGGACAATGATAATGTTGGATAATGATAATGTTTGATAACGGTTGGATAATGATAATGTTTGATAATGATGCATTTTTTAGATAAGTTTTTCATTTCACAGGAGGTAAATATCATAAATTTAAAGGAAATTCTGTTGAATTTTTTATAAACTTTAGTTTAATTGGTTATGCAGGAAAAGTCCTTGGGTAAGAGGCCAACATATCCTGAAGTTTTTATGTACATCCATACAAAAAAGCATGATAATCAGACATTTATTAATGCCCGTTGCAGGCAACTCAATGTACGTTAAATTTATATTTCTATATTAATTATTTAATGAAATATAGTTAATTCATTGTAACTATTGTAATTATAGGAGCAATTACAAGAGACTCTCACTCAACAGCGACAAAACTCTGAAAATGTGGATGAGAGTCAGATATTTCTTGATTTAGTTGGTTGTAAGAATAACCAAGGAAGGATTTTTGGCTTAGGATCTATTACAAATACATGTCATTCGCATTCCTCTGCATCATCCACAGCTGTTTGTAGTAGGCATTTTGAACCTTCTGAAAGAGTCATTTAGCTTGAGAATACTGTTAGCATATTGTTCGATACTGTAATCCAACAAAAGAATGAGGTGAAAGAGTTGAAAAACAAGGACACCTCTCAACAGCCAGATCGTCCTCCTTCACCAACAACATAATTTATATTTGTAATATTTAGGTATTGGTACCAATTTTGAGTTGTATTTCTATATATTAATTTTTATGGATTCTATTGTATTATTTAGGTATCGATACTGAGTTTATGTTATGTTTCTATGGATTTTTATTCAGACTATGGATTATACTATGTTATAATTACGTTAATTGCATTATATTTTTTTAATGACTAATCAATTTAAATTGAAATTAAAATCTTATTCAGATCCTCAAAATTTTGATGATTTCAATGGCTAAATTTAGTAACGACAATTATCGACGAAAATTTATGTATCATTGCGAATTTTGATTGCTAAAATTAGCTACGGAATTGACTTTCTCGTTGCTAATTTTAGCAACGGAAAATGCAATATTTCCGTTTCTAAAATTAGCAACAGAATTTATTTTTCATTGTTAATTTCATTTTTCGTTGCTAAAATTAGCAACAGAATAGCATTTCCGTTACTAAAATTTACCGATTCATAAAAAATGAGTTGGTTGAATTTAGCAACGCAATATTATTTCCGTTGCTAAAAATAGCAACCGTCGGATTAGCAACAAAATTTTTCGTTGCTAATTTCAGTTGCTATTTGTTTAATTGGTTATGCAGGAAAAGTCCTTGGGTAAGAGGCCAACATATCCTGAAGTTTTTATGTACATCCATACAAAAAAACATGATAATCAGACATTTATTAATGCCCGTTGCAGGCAACTCAATGTACGTTAAATTTATATTTCTATATTAATTATTTAATGAAATATAGTTAATTCATTGTAACTATTGTAATTATAGGAGCAATTACAAGAGAATCTCACTCAACAGCGACAAAACTCTGAAAATGTGGATGAGAGTCAGATATTTCTTGATTTAGTTGGTTGTAAGAATAACCAAGGAATGATTTTTGGCTTAGGATCTATTACAAATACATGCCATTCGCATTCCTCTGCATCATCCACAGCTGTTTGTAGTAGGCATTTTGAACCTTCTGAAAGAGTCATTTAGCTTGAGAATACTGTCAGCATGTTGCTCGATACTGTAATCCAACTAAAGAATGAGGTGAAAGAGTTGAAAAACAAGGACACCTCTCAACAGCCAGATCGTCCTCCTTCACCAACTACATAGTTTATATTTGTAATATTTAGGTATTGGTACCAATTTTGAGTTGTATTTCTATATATTGATTTTTATGGATTCTACTGTATTATTTAGGTATCGATACTGAGTTTATGTTATGTTTCTATGGATTTTTATTCAGACTATGGATTATACTATGTTATAATTACGTTAATTGCATTATATTTTTTTAATGACTAATCAATTTAAATTGAAATTAAAATCTTATTCAGATCCTCAAAATTTTGATGATTTCAATGGCTAAATTTAGTAACGACAATTATCGACGGAAATTTATGTATCATTGCAAATTTTGATTGCTAAAATTAGCTACGGAATTGACTTTCTCGTTGCTAATTTTAGCAACGAAAAATGCAATATTTCTGTTTCTAAAATTAGCAACAGAATTTATTTTTCGTTGTTAATTTCATTTTTCGTTGCTAAAATTAGCAACAGAATAGCATTTTCGTTACTAAAATTTACCAATTCATCAAAAATGAGTTGGTTGAATTTAGCAACACAATATTATTTTCGTTGCTAAAAATAGCAACCATTGGATTAGCAACAAAATTTTTCGTTGCTAATTTCAGTTGCTATTTGTTTTTGGCAACGGAAAATACCAATTTTTCATTGTTATTTTCCGTTGCTAAATTGCATTTTTCTTGTAGTGTAGTAAGATTTCATTCCACTACTCACGTAGAGGGAATTAAGGACATATAAAAGAGGAAAATCAGATAAGTAAGGGGATATTTTTTCATTTTCTCATCACTTGAAAACTCTATTCTCACTAGAATTTTGCTAACTTAATCATCGAAAACTCTTTTGTCGAAAATCTCATTGGTTCTTCATTTTTTGCAAGTGACTTGAGCTACCAGACTGTTGACCTTCAACTTGTCATCAAATACAATTGCAAATACGCTTATTACAATATTACAATAATAAAGGGAAAAATTTCTTGAAATGTCTTGCTTATCGAATGTACAAAGAAATCTAGAAATTTATTCAACAAAAAACTTTGAAATGTATAATAATCAGCAGTAATTATTCAGTTCTATATACCATACATAATAAAACCAAGACTTATAATAAAGTTGACCGGTCCCTCGCCATATGAAATTCCACTAAGCAGCCATTGGAGTCCAAATACGTAAACAAGAAATTGACATGCATGGCCTATTGTCTCTTCCTTTTCTTTTGGTTAAAAGAAAAAGCAGATATATAATCCACGCCAAAAGAAATAAAAGAACAAAAAAAAGGAAATAAAGCCAAGCAAAAAAATAAAAGCCTAGATAAAGAAAAGATGATATGGGAGAACTCCATTTTTTTCTTAATTAAATGTCTCGAATTGAAATATATTTATTTTTAAATGCTTAAAATGAAGTATTTTATTATTTATATGGACACATATAAATTGGATCAATAAATTTTCCGAAAGGTTATTAAAAAAAATGAAATTTTTTTCTTTTCAATTTATTATAATTACATTATCGAAAATAAAATTAAAATTCGAGTCATGATCAATTAAAAATATAGTTGATATCGCCGATTTTTAACAGCTCGAACTTTTTAAATTTTTTCTTTAATCCATTTTTTCTATTTAAATTTTTGTCTATACATAGACCAAATAAACTAAAATAATAAGAAGAAAATTCTTAAGAGATAGAGACACCAAGTCCTTGTGTCTCCTTGGAAAATATAATTGATTGATTTTCCAATCTTATCACTTTTCAGCGCGTGGACGTCACTCTCCAAAGCTCGAATGCTCCTACTTTACCAAACCAATATAATCAACAAAAGGGGCATTGTTATTGATTCCTTTCCCACGCGACTCATAGCGTGTGAGCCTCCTAAACTCGGTTCAACCCGGAATTGATGTCCTTAAGCAAACCCAGAACCTGTTGCATAGTTGGCCTCTTGCAAGCCAGCTCAGCCGTACAAAGGTAACTGACTCGAAGGCACTCAACCATCTCGCTGACTGAGTCACCGCCGAGGGCTAATCTTGAGTCAAGCACGTCCGCACCACGTCCTTCTCTGACTACTTTTCTAACCCACTGCACACTTTGTTCCCTCACTTGTTCACCTGTCAGTATCTCCATCAATACGACGCCGAAACAGTAGACATCATATTCAAACCTGGAGTCCGCCCCGACATTTTTACTTCTCGGACCAATATTTTGGAGCCCGAAATCAGCTACTCGCGGCTCAAGAGTATCGGAAAGAAGTACGTTAGACGAGACAAGGTGACCGTGGGTAGAGCCAGCATGGTGAAGATATGCAAGACCACGAGCCACGCCCAACGCAATGCGGTGGCGCGTGAACCAGTTAACTTTTTCTTCAGGAAAGGAGAAGTGGGAGCCTGTTATATTTTGTTGCTCCCATGTGTCGGTGCTCCAGTCTTCTACGTTAGGTTCTAGGGTGGGAAGCTCGTGCAGCCAACTGTTGAGATCACCGTTGGCCATGAACTCGTACAATACTAGCTTCTCTTTACCTGAAAAAAAAAATGTTCCAATTAATGTTAAGATAAAAAATAAAAATGAAGTTATATATATATACATGTGCATGAAAAGCTCATTGAGATAGCATATTTCACTTGACGCCAAAATTTATGCATCGATTGGGACCAAATATGTAAAAGACATATCTAATGGGGCCATTAATTACTTCTTGTTTTCGACTTTTCGTTGCGTAAATGAGCACGCCAAACAAAATATACCATCAATGAGTTAGGAATTCATTCCTATCAGAATTTATAATCAATATAATCCAAAATCCACTAAAACTGTGAAATTATAAATTCAAAACCATGAAAATCCTAAGTCAATTTTTGTTCTTCCCTGATTTCAAATGCTAAGAACAGAGACAAAGAAAAGAACAAATTTTAAGAGCCTAACATACGCAAGAAACGAAGCTTCAAAAGAGACAGCAATAAATCTAAAATGCGTAATGATGGAGAGCGCAGTTAGATTTTATTTACGTGAAAGAGTATACTATAATCTAAGCAGTACGACACCGCAGCTTTGAATTAAATTGAAAGCCCGTGAAGGCATTAAATGCGTTAGGTCAAAACGACAGAACCCTCTTAACGACACGACACATAAACGATTGCCTTACCTGCAATACAGTACCCGCAAAGAGGCAACAGATTAGGGTGTTTAAGCCTGGAAAGAGCTTCAAATAAGGTCACGGCTTCATCATGATGGATGTCCCTTGCATTTTCCAACACTTTGATTGCCACGTGGAGATCTCCTGGCAGGACAGCTCGGTACAGGGGCCCACATCTTCCCTCTGAGAGCAGGGAGTCCTTACCGAAGTGTGACGTGGCTACTATTAAGTCTTTGAAAGTGAAGCTCATCAACGGCTTGGATGACATTATCACTGAAGCTGATGTTGGTTCTTTGATGTCTGCTACCCATGATGTCCCTGACTCTGTTTCGAAACTGAACGGCCCTGATTTCTCCATCTTGAATGGGAACTGGATTGGTGTTGAGATTGCCCATTTATTTCTACAGGCTTTTTTTCTTCTTCTGCGCATCAAAATGGCGCAAACAGTAATGGCGCAAATGAGGAGAAATGCTGATCCTGATGAGATATAAATGATCAAAGTTTTGACCTTTGATTTGGGTTTGGGTTTTTCGATTATTGGTGGGTCTTTTGAATGGGGTTTAGTTGGGGTTTTAGGGGTATCGAAATTGAAACTACCGCCATGAGAGAAAGCAGATCGTCCAAATTTGTTTAACTTATCAAATTGGACAATTCCAGTGAAATTATTTAAGGAAACATTCAAGAACTTGAGGCTATTTAGAGGAGGGAAATCAGTAGGGAAAGTACCATTCATGGTGTTGTTTGACACATCTAAATACTTTAATGAATTAAGACCTGAAAGGGCTCTTATATTTCCATAAATTCTGCAGCTTGAAATGTTAAGAACTTCTAGCTTGGTGAGGTTAGTGAACTGATAAGACAAAGAACCAAGATTGTTGCTTGAAATATCAAGAACTCGTAAATTTGCAAAACCAGAAAAGTTACCCCAGTTGGTGAACCTGTTAGATGAGAGATTGAGCACTTTAATGGGGGAAAGAGAACCATTTCTGTTGGATTCAAACCCAATGCTCCCACCAAGCCTATTTTTAGCCAAATTGACCTCTTTCAAGCTTTGCATGGACCAAAACCTACCAGGAACTTTACCTTCAATTGAATTGCTGGAGAGATCCACGGTGGTTAAATTTGACATATTGGAGAGATCATTCCAAGAAATTGTACCCCTCAAGTTTCTTGAAGAAAGCTTTATCTCTGTGATAGGAGGTTTAGAACAGTTAGAATCTGTAGATTGGAACCAAGAAAGATCGAACCCAGAAACAGACTTGAAAGCGTTAGAAAGCAGCTCTTGGTCCGTGCTATTGCATAGAGATTCAGATTCCACAAACACAAACAGTGAAAAGACAAGCAAGAATCTGCAAAACATTTCCATATTTTCACCTCAAAGCATCAACTTCTGTTTCCCATACTAGAGTGAGAGAGAGGGGAAGGAAAGGAGATGGAGAACAGAGCCAAAGTGAGAGAAAGAGAGAGAGGGTTAATACTCAATGGAGAAAAAGAATAATAAAAAAAAAAAGATTGGTCCTTTTTGTGGAGTGAAGCAGGAGGAAAGGAAAGAAGGGCGTTAAGTATAGTATAGGTAGAGCTAAACCGCAAAGTAAAAGCGCGTTGAATTGATGAGTAGTAAATAAAAAACAAACCCAAGAAAGAAGAAACGAAATTGCAATGTTATTGTTCTTACATGGACCTGGCAAACGGTTTTGGTTCTATCGTTTTCGGGCGAGATAATTTCGAGTCTAATCGTTTTGAATTTTATTAGGTTCCAACTTCCAATTGATTTACGGATTGAAAACCCTCTGTGCCAAAATGGGTCTACGGATAAAAAAAAAAAAACAAAAAACCCGTCCAATTTTACAAAAGAGAGTGAAATAATCAATACTTTTCAAAGAACTAAAAAACAAGTAATAATATGGCTAAATGTGAAATCTTGCTTTTAATAAAATAATTTTATATTTACAATTTCAATTCGTCTAATATTATATTTTATATGTTTTGCATTTGACTGAGGTAGGCTTTAATGGTATTACAACTGTATATAGCGGTTCATTAAATTTTTCCCTATGGCTGCAAATAATTTTTTAGTGACTGTAATGTTCAACTAGCAGCTTCAGTACGTCAATGGAGTCTAATCAAAGCAGTTAGGTTAGTGACAGTAATGTTTTCACAGTATTACTGCTATCAGCTCTATGTTTTTTTGGACAAAATCATAAATACCGTTTATTTATCAGCTCTGTTAATTTTTCGCAAACGTATAATTTAGTTTAGGAAGGCAGACCCGTGCCGTGGACTATATATTCAAACGGGGGCAATGACTTCAAATAAAATCAGCGGTTGGCGATGCGGTGATTGCTCAAGATATCTATCATATTACTTATTACATTGAGGTGAACTTAATTATTTACCTTAGCCAGTTCTCAGGGTAAAGTATTGAAATTTATTTTCTTGTTTTTTCTTTTGTTTTTCCTCTGTTGGGCTGTTTAATTTGTTCACAGTTTTGGCTGTTCAGCCCCCAAATAGAAATATTGATGAGTTCACCAACACTGTAGAAAAGGGTGTGGGTCTATTGGGTATCCCCATGTCTTTCGTCAACTTAGTTATGGGGCAGAAGCAAAGTACAGTTCTGTAATTTCACTCTATCCATAAATATACGTTAAGTTTTCACTAGATTTTTCAAGGGTTCGGTCTTTTTTCTTTTATTAAAAGTAAAGATTCGAATTTAAAATCGGTCATTATAATCGCATCAATTTTACTGCTATGTCTGCGTGTAAAGAAGACCAAGTCTTCCAATTATACTCTTATATATTTTTTTCTCCCTAAGTTTCTTCGAAGTCCATGCAAAATTTCCAATTTCTATAGTTTTATACATTCATTCATGATCCAAGTAATTATAAAGACATCATTTTGTTTACAAAATACTTCCTCCTTTTTTTTATTTATCAATTTTATTATTTTTATTAAAATTAAAAAATAATAAATGAGCTTAAGTTTAATATTAAATTAAATGATTAAATATAATTGATTTTAATTTTTCTAAAAAAATAAATTAAAAATCTAAAAATTACATTAAATTTTAAGTAAAATAACATATTAAAAAAGAAACGTAGAGAAAAACATGAAATCTATTGAAGGCACGTATATAGGTAAAAATGTAGAATTTAACTTTTTGGTATCTGTTTTCAAATTTTATTTTGTACCTTAAATTGTTAAAATTTTTAATATTGCTAAAATATACTTATAATTATATAAAAAAATTAATATATTCGTTGAAAATTGTGTTGAAATGCATTTATAATTGTTAAAAACGATGTAGAACTGTTTTGTTATTGAAAATTGTTTCAAAATGCCCCCCGCTTTTTACACTTTTTCTGGGAGTTTGAGACAAGCATGAGTGTTATATATACATACACACACAAACACGAGTATATTAAAATATTGAAGGTTTTCTTGTAAATAAACAAATGTTGAGTATTTTTAACATCCCGAGGCAGCTTAGAGTGGGAGGTAGTTTCCGCAGGTTTAAGTGGAGCCCACAAAATGGGGTCCAGCTGTTAATGCATAGAATTATAGAAGAGATTAGTTGTACTCCTGTACCTTAATCACAATTATTAAATTATAATAACACACAGATTACCCTTAAAAGGATGGATTAAGGGGGTTAAATGCTTTGCACTGAACACCTGTTTTCTTAGCATCTTTGTTTCTGTCTTGGAATGCTGTTTTCAGATTCTTTTATAAATTATAGTAACTTTTAATAAAAATAAGATTAAAGTTTTTTTTTTATTATTAAACTTTTTAAATCGGTTAAAAAAAATCTAATAAATATTTTTTTGATTTGTTTTTCTTATTAAATTTTTAAATAGGGAGAAAATATCAATATTTCTATGAAAATCAATAACGTATCTTATATTTTAGTAGTGAAATATGTTAATAATTTAATGACAAAAATTATCTATTTTAAAAAGGTATAGTGACAAATTTTTTTCTTTCTTGAAACTTTAATAATAAAAATAATTCAAAATAAAGTGACATTTTTCTAACAAGTTTCAAATATTTAATGAAAAAAATGACTTTAATAATAAAATGTAATATTTTTATCCAATAGTGCATATTTAATACATTCAAGCTATTCGTGTTTACTAGTTAGCATATGAGATAATATAATATCATACAGGCTAATGATAATAGAGTGTTTGAAAATTTTTTTAAATAAATTAATATGAAAATAACATATTATACTATAAGATCCATTATTTTACACATACCATATAAAATAATGCATAGTTTACTTTTGAATTCGTACAACGCTGTATTAGAAAATGGAAAAGCAAATTTTTGGTGGCTTTTTATTTTCGATGTTACCATCTCTGGCATAATTTCATGACAATTTTTCCTCAAATTTTTCTATTTTGTGTACATAAAATAAAAATTAAGAAAAATAAATAAATTCAGCGGTGTACCTTACTAGGAATTGCATTCTATTTCATTATAGTAATTGTTATTTTAGTTTATCAAGTCTTAAAATTATTAATTTTTACATATTTCATTTACAATGCCATTTTTTTCCTTTTCTATTTGTTGTTGACAATGAACTTTTTTGAATTTTATTTTTCAATAAATAATTAATGTATGCATTAAAAGTTACATTTTATAATCATATATTTTTTTTTAAATTAATAACAATATAAATAACTTAATTTTATTTATATTTAATTTTTATATAATATTAATATATAATAACCGGATTGGACTCAAGGCCTAGGCCTAGAATTCCAACCTCAAATCGATGACACTATCTCTCATAAAGCTTGGATAGGACACAAAACAAGGGCTGATTTCTTATTTAGGGAAGACTCCTCATCTAAAGGAGAGTCCTCTTAAAGAAGGATTTTTTTTTTGGATTCTTGGGGAAATCGGGATACTCATCCCTATAAATAAGCCGGGATCCCAGGTATGTGATTTTAAGATCATTATTCTGAAAGGAAACGATATCTTATGCCATTTTATTAACTTGACCATTGGAGAGTCTCCTCACCGGACCCCGTCAGGATACCTCTTTTTACAAGTTAACTCAAGTACCAATCAGGAGCTACTTTCTAAAAGTAATCCGATTTCCACCGAGCTGTTATC
>CM075819.1:3844254-3923547 GCA_037975025.1 Excoecaria agallocha
TTTTTCTTGCTCTGACCTTTACGGTTTCAAGGGTTTCTCTAAGGTTCTTAAGGAATTACCAAATTAAGTAACTTTTTTACTTACATGTCCTGTATTTTCCTTTCATCTGATTCTTTATGCACTTGCATTTATCTTGTTTTCGATTCTTATGAGAAATTTTCTAGTTTGGATCCCCAATCTTTACTTGAAATTAGAAATTATTTCCCATCTCCCCTTCCTCTGAAAATGGCCTTCGGTAGCGGTTAATGTATAGACACGAGTTTTATTGAGGAATATAGGGATAAACCTAGTGTGGAGAGGTGTTCCGGATTGATGCCAAGGGAGTTATCAGAAATAAAATCTAGGTATGGTTTACCGGATGATGTGTATATGATGGTATGCCCTAAATCTATGGAGATGATGGAGGGGAATGTTTGGTAAAGATAATAAGGAGTGGTTTATCAGTCATTTGTGGAGTTTGGATACAGGGCTTAGGTTTCCACTCGATGCTTTCGAGAGTAACATGCTCAGGGGATATGGGATTGCACTTAACCAATTGAAACTGAATGGGTGGGGAATGGTAGCATGCTTTAAAATACTCTACAAGATCGAGGGAGTCGCTCCGACTCTAGATCTCTTCACTTATTTTTCTACATATCCAATCAGAAGCACGGGATGGAATATTACTTCACTAGTAGGAAAAAGAGGAAGCTTTTCACTATCCTAACTTCTTTGAAGGGGTTTAAGGAGAATTTTTTTCTGATCGGGATGTCAGGAGGATTCGATGTGTTATTAAATAGATCAAATAGGGCAATCTTTTTAAAAGATAACATCACTTGCCAGTCTCTATATGTAGCTAATATTTTCATCTTAACGAAAGGTATACAAAAGAAGGGCAGTCCTTATGATTTGGTTGTGCTGTTGCATACCTTGGATGGATCGTCATGCTTTTCGAAGGACGAAAATGCAAAATATAAGCATTAGAAAATATCAGAAGAGATCTAACTTGCTAACTTATTATCATGCATTGTATAGCATTTAATATCTTTGATGTAGAGCATTTATCTGTTCTTCCCTTTTTTTAGCTACATTGGTTGGCACGGGAGATCTAACAAATCAACTGGTTGAGGCTGCTAAATAGCAACATCAAATGTATCTGGCTAGGAGGGAGAAAAAGTGCAGCAAGAAGAGGATGTTAATGCCATCTTTAGAGGTTGAGGGCTTTAAAAAGCTGAGACGTGGCCCAGGTGGATTTGTTCTGGATGAAGCCTCTTCTAAAGGTCCTATCGCTTCTGCTACTGCAAAACCCATTGGTGTTGCCATAGCCTCTGCTGCTAGGAGTCCTGCCAATCCTACCAAATCCAGTGTTGAGGCTCGTATGCATCCTCAGAGGATGCAACTTAGAGATGAATCATCATCCAATGATACTTTCCCAATATTTAAACCTTTTACCATGGTTATGGTGCAAGGACCTACCTTATAAAATTTGCTGAGATTGTTAGGAAGGTTAAGAGGAAGAAGGTAATTTTGAGCCCTTCGATTGGAATGGAGGTAGTCAGATCGCGGGTGTTCGATCGAAAATCCAAATCCTTGAAGGAGCACTTTGGGGAAGGGTTTACCACCCAAGATTCCAGGGTAGCATCATTCATCTAAAAAGGACTTTTCAATAAGAAGGACTTCTAGAAGGTAGGTAAGGAGAAATCGCCCGATCGAGAGCTGGCCTCATTCTAAATGTAGTAGTTGGAGGTATACTTTACTATTTAATCCCCTTTTCAATCAATTAGTTACCTTTTATTTTGATTTTTTCATTACTTATTATTGCTTTTGTTCTGGAATAACTGATTAAACAAGGTATGCATCTTCATGGCTAGAGCATCTACTTTAAGGGGATGTGGGATAATAGCATCCGATTAGAGAATAAGCTCAAATGGAAGCTCATGGCTACTAAAAAGGAAAGCTCAAGCCTTCGATCAGAGAATCTCTTCTAGATTAAGGAGACCTCTAATTTGAATGCTGACTGTAAAGCTCTGCGGGAGGTGAACACCAAATTAAAGGTTGAGGTAGAGTGATTGAAGGGAGATAATGCTCAACTTAGAAAGCTAGAAGAAGATAAAGCCAAACTTTCTACCGACTGTTATCGGATCTCCTCTGAGCATACTAGGGCTATCAAGGATAGAGGCAGGGTTATCGTAGATCAAGACTCCTTGAAGGTCATCTTAGAGGAAAAGGAGCATACGCTTATCATCAAACATTCAAAGGAGCTTACTTCTCAAAGGGGTGACCTCATCAAATAACTAGGAGAAGCTCAAAGAAAGATACTCTTCTGACTTATTTATAAGGCTGATAGGTATTTTTCTAGGGCTGATCTTAATTAGATGAAGGATCTTAAAGCTTTGCCTGATCTATCATCTAGCAATGATAATGAGGACCTTTCCGAAGGGGAGGCTACTGAAGAGATTCCAAAAGGTATCGATGAGGTCCCTATAGTTGAGTCTAAGTATGGAGACATTGCTAACTCCAAAGCTATTCCCAGACCTCTTGTGGAGCTCGAGCTTGCTCCACATTCACCTGATGAGCCCATCCCTGAGCTGCAGATCAAGCCTCGTATCGAGCTGACTACAGAGCCCCATGCTGCATCGTCTGCGGAGCTTTCCATTGTGCTAACCATGGAGCCTTCTGTCATGCCAATTGTTGAGCCTTCTATTGTACCGACCGTGGAGCCTCCTATCATGCCTATTGTACAGCTTTCCATTATGCCAACTACAGAGCCTCCTGTGATTGAATCGATGAATGAAATAATCATGAAAGAATAGACTTAAATATTTCCTGAATGCTTAGAAAAATTTCTAAGTTTTTGGATTTTCGATATTACTTATTTTACAATGTTATTATGTGTAATCTGATTGAAAAATGTGATCAGTTGGCCAACTTAATTGGTACAAGTTAAAAATCCAACTATTTCCAATGTTGTAAGCACGTAATCTGATTAGAAGGCATGATTAGTCGGCTATTCAATCATGGTTGAGTCATCAAGCAGAACGAATAATCTTTTTGGATTTTTTTTCTAACTTGGGTTTCAGATCAAACTTTGTGCATCGAGTTAAATAAGTAAGCATTTCGATCAGGATCGTTGCACTATTTTTAACTTGGAGAAGTATGATGTTTGTAGGCGATGACTTTAACCTTCATAATTTCTGCTCGAGAATTCCATCGAGCACAACGTATATGTTTTTTAAGTCGATTTTTGCACAAATATCGAGAAAATTCTTTATTTATGATAATTTGAATGGGCTACAACATTACATCGAGTACTTCTTGAGTACTTCAACATTCCGGCTCCAAAGGATATTTGATCCATTTAGGGCCCTTAGTCTATAGGTGCTTGCACTTAGGACCTTGTAGATTTCATAGGGTCTTTCCCAATTAGGCATTAGCTTTCCTACTCCAGCATTGCTCGAGCCGATTTCGACCTTCCTTAGCACTAAGTTGTGATGTTAAAAGCTTTTAACCTTATCCTTTTATTATGGTACTTGGCAACTCTCTATTTATAGGCAACAATTTTCATGTAAGTGTCTTCTCTCCTCTCTTCTACCAAATCTAGATCCTAACATCTTTCTTAAATGTTACTCCGATCAAAGTAGAATGTCGAGCGATAGGAGGAAACCCTGATCTCTATCAGTATCACTGCCTCTGATCTATATACCAAGGAGAAAGGCATTTGATGAGTACCAGCTCTAGATGAAGTTTTGTAAGACATGGATGCTCTGAAGCTCTTTCATCCAATTGCCTTTTGCTTTCCTTAGTCATTTTTTCAACCCTTCCAAAATCATTCGATTTGAGATCTCTATCATTTTATTGATTTACAGATGGGTGATTGAAGTGAACCTCAGGCAAATGTTTAGATTGAAGCAGAACTTTCAAAAGATTGAGCTATCAAACTACTTCCTATTATCTGTTATGAAGATTTTTGATAGATCGTACCTGCAAATAATTTTTTCCCAGGTAAAATTTTTAATTTTTTCAGCTGTTATTGTCACTAAAGGCTAAACCTTAATTCATTTGGAAAAATGATCAACAGTTACAACAAGAAATTTCATTTGCCTTTTACCTTGAGAAAAAAGATCTAAAATGTCTAGTCCCCATTGATCGAATGGCCAAACTGGCTTGATCGATTGTTGGTCTGCTGCAGATTATCTGATGATTCTTCTATGATTTTGGCATTGTTTGCACCTTTTTACCATTTTTTGGGCATCCTTGAAAATACTTTGCCAGAAATAACCAGTTTGAAGTACTTTTCTTGCTATAGTCCTTTGGCTTCATATGCTCTACAAATGCCTTCATGAATTTCCCTGAGTATGTAGTCTCCTTCTTCCTTCATTATGCATTTAAGCCTAGGGTGGTTAAATACCTTTATGTATAATTCATCATCAATTATAGAATAATTGAGATATTTTCTACATACTTTTCGGGCTTTAACCTTATCCTTAGGTAATTCATTCATTTGGAGAAATCATTCAATCGAAGTCATCCATATTTTACCTTGTTGCTCAATCTCCATCATCTCTGACTCCTCAAGAGAGGAGGAGAGCTATTCGACAGTTGTGACACTTTCTTTAATTTCCTTTTGGTTCGTGGTGAATATTTTGGCTAGCCAATCGACTTCTATTTTTTGCTCTCTAGGTACCTTTTCTGGATCTAAGTTGATCCAACCTCTTCTAACTCCCTCAAAACTGCTTTAACTTTTACCAAGTATCCCTTCATGGTGTTTTCTTTGGCTTCAAATGTGCTCAATACTTGGCTGGTCATCAGCTAGGAGTTGCTTTTTATTTTGAGGGTTTCTGGTTAGATCGCTTTAACCAGCCTCAAGCCCTACAACAGTGCTTCATACTCTACAACATTATTGGATGCTTTAAAACTTTGTTTTATTACGTACCTAATTGTGATACCAAAGGAGCCTGTTATTACAATCTTGATGCCTCCTCTAGCATTATTTAAGGCTCTATTAGCTAAAGCTTGAGCCTTTATTGCTCTTCTAGCCTCATACCTGACATTCCAAAATTACAGCCTTATGGCTTAGCCCACCATTTTACCTTTCAGATTGGGCATTTGTAAGGTTTTCCTAGGAGGTTAATCTGATTGGACAATAATGGTGTGAGCTTCAAAGTATTGCCTTAATTTTCGAGTGCACATTATTTGCGTGATAATCAACTACTCAACTGGATCTTTTAATAATTTTGAGCCTCTCGGTACTTGGCCGATGTAATATATCGGCAGTTGTTGGGTTCCTTCTTCTATAACCAATACACCTGCAATAGCCTCATCGGATGTCGATAGGTATAAGATAAGATTCTCACCTGGAATCGATTGGCTCAATAGGGATGGGTGCATCAAGAATTTCTTCAGCTTTTTAAATGCTTATTGGCAATCCGTTCCCTAGCTAAATGTATCACTCTTCCTTAGCTTCTTGAAAAAAGGTATGCAACATTTAGCTATGAAGGAAATGAATCTCCCCAAAGCTGTAACTTTTTCATTCAGCTTTTGGATGTCTTTTACATTCTTTGGAGATTGTATTTCCAGAATTGCTCTTATTTTCTCTGGATTAGCTTTTATTCCTCTCTGCGAGACCATAAAATCCAAGAATTTACCTGGTGGCACATCGAAGACACATTTCTTCAGATTTAGTTTCATTTGAAATTGATTCAAGGTATGAAAGACCTTTGCCAAATCGATAAAATGCTCATCTGGGATTTTGCTCTTAATGATTATGTCTTTGACATAAACTTCCATATTCTCTTCGATCTGTTCTTTGAAAATTTTATTCATCCTACTCTGATATATAGAGCCAACATAGACCAAATGGCATTACGTTGTAGCAAGAGATCTCATCTTCTGTAATGAAGCTTATTTTCTCCTGATTTAAAAGCCATATTAGGATCTGGTGATACCCGACATAAGCATCAAGTAATGAGTACATGGCATGATATGTTGTTGAATCTACTAGTTTATCTATGCTCGGCAGTGGATAAATGTCTTTTAGATAAGCTTTGTTAAGATTGGTGAAGTTAACACACATTCTGAGCTCCCCTATCATTTTTTTCATCAAGATCACATTCACCAACCATTTCGAGTAATCTACCTCTGGGATTTTTTTGACTTTCAAAACTCTATCAACTTTATATGAAATAAACTTTCTCTGATCAGGAGTATGGCATCTGAGTTTTTGCTTGATCGGGTGATGGATCGAATCAATATTCAGCTTATACATAATGATTTTTGGGTCGATCTTAGGAATATCCTCTGGCTTCCATGCAAAGGATGCTTGGTTTATCATCAATACTTGCATAACGGACTCTTCTACTTTGTTACTCATACTTGTGTCGATCTGGATGTTTTTTCCTTTCGATAGTTCTCTTACGATTACCTTTTCAGCAGGATCCATTCTTAGCCTTTCATCCTTCTTGAGTCGTTCCAACCTCGACTCCATAATACATGCCTCTTTCCTTTATCTGATCATGGAGATTTATGCTTTTATGGATGTTTTTTAATCTCCTTTTATCACTGCAGTGCCTTACTTTATAGGTATCTTCATAACCATATATCGTATGTTGGTGATAGCTTCAATCTAGAAACATAAGGGCCTGCCGAATATTGCATTATATGCAAAGTTCATGTCTATTACCATAAGCGTTACCTTACATGTATGAATGATTGACTTCTGGCCTAGTTCGATGAAGAGCTTGATTGATCCGACCACTGGGATGGTGGCATTGCCTAGTCTAATCAGTGGGGTAGCGTTCGATCTCAGCTCCTTGATCGATAATCCCATCGCTTTGTAGTCCTCTAAGGTTAGGATGTTTTTTATGCTACCATTGTCTATAAGGATCCTCTTAATGAAGAAGTTACTAACCCTTGCAACAACAACCATGGTATCTTCATAGGGGAACTTCAATTCTCTGGCATCCTCGTGGGATATGAAAAATGGAAGGAGTATTTCAGACTGGTGGGAAAAGTCAACACCTTTTCCTTTTTTCTTTGTAGAAAGGTTTTCTCCATAAGATGATCCTCTGATAATCATATTTATCACTCCGGGTTACGGTCTGTATTGGTTCATATTTTTAGGCTTCCTACATTTATCATCATTATCAGGGTCCGAGTCATTCCTCTTTTTGAAAGGTAGTCTGCAAGGATTTATCCTTTCACGGGGCTTATAAATATTTTCAATAATCCCCTCTGTAGGAGCCATTCTATCTCATCTTTGAGTGAGTAGCACTCATCAATTGTGTGATCGACATCTTAGTGAAACTCACAACACTTGCTCTAGTCCCTCTTACTCCGTGATCGCTCAGATAGTTTTTTGGGCCAATTCACCTTCTCATGGTTCTCTTTGATCCACATTAAGACTTGTGTAGGGTGAATGTTCGAGCTTGATGATTGGTAGGCCGATCAATCTTTCCCTATTTAGCCTTTTTCCTCTTACCCAAATTCCTCAACGTGGGGTCCTATTGCCTGAACATCTATCTAGATATTGTAGCCTATCCATTATGTTCATCCTTCTTCTCCTATTGGATCACATGGCATCATCTAATTAGATGTGTTGCCTAGCACTTTCCATCAGATTAGAGAAGTTCATAGACAATCTTGTTGTGATCAATTCAAATAACAGTCGATCATGAATTCCTTTTACTAGCATATTGATCGTAGTTTCAACACTCATATGTCTAACTTTGGGCATTATTGCTTGAAACCTATTGATGTAGTCTCTAAAACTTTCATCGGGCCCCTGATAAAGATTGCATAGATTGCTGATCAACTTCGATGCCTACGTCTGTATAATAAATCTTATCGTAAATAAATCTTTTAATTATTTGAATGAGGTAATCAATTCTAGAGGTAACACATAAAACTAATTTAATGCATCTCCTCTTAGGGTGATGGGGAAAATTCGGCATGCAATCTTCTCGTCGTAGGTGTAAACTTGCACTTTGGTAAGATATTCCACCATATGAGTGGTCAGATTACTTTTGCTTATATACCTATCCATAATTATGTCTCTCCACCGTTAAGGTAGTTTGGAATCTATTATGTTAGTGTAAGCCCTAGTCCCAATGCATTGTAAAAAAATACTTTAATTAATAAAATGAGTCATTTGTTTTATCTTTTGTATTCCTATGCATATCAATTGATAAAACTTTCCAAGAATGTCGTTTCGGTTTAAGTTATCATGTGTGAGGCACATGGTTGTAAGACCTTGAAACAAATGAGACTTCATTCTAAACATCCCTAGTCAGTCATTGTTATGGGAATAACAATGAATTAAGACTAGTAGGCTCTCTCTGATATTATGAGTTCTGTCTTACGGATCATTAGGACAAGAGTGTCAATCAGAGATCATAGATACATGTTAAAGTACATGGTATCTGGATACGATCCGCTCATGAGAACACTACATGGTACAAGTCATAAGTGTTTCTCATATGCAAGTTTTGTATCGGAGTTCTTAGACCTGAAATCTCTATGAAACTCTTTATGAATTACTGTGTACTTTGACATACACCTAACGTGCTCGTAACAGAGTGACAAGTACGGGTATGATTGGGTATGCATTGATTCATGTTAGAGAGCATGAGAGAAGTGAAGGGATTACCCCTCTCATTAAGAGAGAAAATATCATCGGCCACTTGATCAGTGAACTGAGAAGTGTATGGCCATACCGAGATGAAATAATGAGTAATCATTATTTATCTGAGAGTTCAGTGTCACTGGAATATCAAGAAAGGGATTAATATATATAAGGATGACTAGTTCCATGCCTTATATTAATTCTGATATTTATGGGTAAGGGACTATGCAAAATTGCATTAGGTCACTAAATGCCATATGCATTTTCATTTAATTTAGATTGTTATAATATCTTGCTAGAGAATATATATAGCCTTTGAATTAATTTATTAATTCATTGCCAACATTAAATGGACCTATAGGATCGCACACAAAGCATTGGGCTTAAAATATTTAAATTAAGTATTAGACATTAATTTGGGCTTTTAATTAAAGTCAAATTAATGTGTGTAATGGGTTATTAGATTGCTATTGGACCTTGGCCCATGAGAGAGAGAAATTCAGCCCACAAGGTTTAATTTCAATTAATTAATTATCTTGTGTTAATTTAATTAATTGAGTATTAAAGCCTAAAGGATTTTAATTGAATTAATTCACTTGATAATTGGATGGTGTGGCCGAAATTCCAAGATAATATCAATGGAATTTCGGCACATGATTAATTCTTTTATTAAGTGATTTAGTTAATTATTATGTCTTACATTTATCTTAGATTAAATCAAAAGGATTATCTTGGATTAAATGTATTATTTTAAGGAGTTTAAATCAAAATATATTACTTATTTTTAGGAAGTGATTGAGGTTGAATTAATTATCTTGAGGTAGTAAATTCAGATCAAACACTTGCCAAAAAGATAATGATATATAAAGAAATAAAACCCTAATTTATGAAGTGGTGTGGCGTGAACCCTAGTTCCTCTAGGTTTTGGCGTGAACTCCTCTCTCTCTCACTCTTAATTCTTTTGGTCCAATTTTCACAAGGAGAAAGGATTGTTCCTCATTCTCTTGTGTTCTTGGGTAGTAATAGCAACCTAAGAGAAGTACAAAATCAAGTTTTGTAGCTTCAAACTATAGCCATTACACAATACCTTAAAAGAGAGCTAGCAATCTCAATTTTAAGCCGACGGTGCAAGTGTGTGTATGAGAATAGAGGGAGTGGCGTAAAAGGCTGTTCCTTGGCATTGGTGATCGAGATCTAAGGCGGATAGAGTCATCTTAGTTACTGGCCATCACCAAACTCAATATTTAAAAGGCATCAAAAGTTGTAAGTTCTACAACCCTAAAATTGCATGTTTCGTTTCTTGCTTTGGAATTGTATGGTATGTATGTAAAATTTTTTTTTGTTTTTCAGCTGTGCTATCATCACATTCATACCATGTCATATTCCATCAGTGGTATCAAAGCCTAAACATGCTTATTTTAGTGCTTTAGATGCATGAAAAAATTAATTAAAAATCGTCATTATGAAAACATGCAAATCTGAAATTTTCTGTTTTGAGTTTTTTGCATTGTTTTGGTATAAAAACGATTTTAATTGATTAGATAGGTATTATAATTAATATGACATGTTAATATACTGTCCTAAGATGTTATTAGGGCATGTAATGGTCGGATTTAATTATTTATACTTGATGGTACATGTTAATATTAAAACTAGGTGCTTTTGGCATGTTAATTGTAAGTTTAACAACTAGTTTTTAAATATTAAATGTAAAAACGTTTTTGGAATGTTTGTAAGTGATTTTTATTGATTAAATATCAGGTCTGGACATGTTTTAAATTTTGTTTTAATTCTGGTCCATGACAATTTAATTGATTAATTTTAAAATCACTTAAAACTATGTCTAGTTTGTGTTTGTTACATGTTTAATCAACATTGTTTGTTTTGTTTTGATTAAAATGGTAAAAACACATTTAGATTAAAATGGTACAGAATATTAAATCAATATTTATGACCTTATTTAATTTATTAAATGACTCATAAAATTGTTTTAAGTATTTGTGCATTTTTGTGGCATCACATAAGCATTAAACAACTAGTATTGTTGTTTGTTTGTTTTATATGCATGTCGTGTACCATATATATATGTTCTTCATGATTTTGTGTTTTAATTCATGTTGGTACATATTATATGTATTTTTAATATTTATGGGCTTGATGACATAAAATTAAAAATGGCAAAATTGGAAATTATACTAGAGTTGATTTATGGCACAAATCTAACTAGTTTGTGTTTTGGGCTTTTAAGAGAACTTATTCAATAAAAGGATTTAGTCCATTGGGCTTCGACCCAGACCCATCACGGGGTCATCTCTTAAAGGTTCAAGTACACAATTTCCATTAATGGGCTTGGCTAAATTAATTAAAATTGGACTTTGTTTGATCCATGAATGCTATGTATATTTAATTTGCTTGTTTGGTGTGATGAATGGATTTGCATGGTGCATTCATAGGCCCTGGGTTTTGTAATTAAATATGGCCTGCGAGCCATTATATTTTATTGTAAAAGTTTCATTTATTTCTTAGAATAGAATATACTTGAAGACTTTGTAAATCAAGACGAAGCCCACCGGAGTGGAGAAGCCCAACTCGAAGATTCTTATGTAATAGTATAGAATCTTAGTTGTAGGTTTTTGGGCCCATGTTTGTCACGCTTTACTTTATGCAATTATATATATATGCATGCTATGTATGGATGACAAAGCGTATGCCATGTAAGCCGTAATAAAATGAATCCCTAAAAATAGTAAGTCACAAAGTTGCCTTCCTAATTCGAAACATGTCAAGGCATCGATCATCGGTCACATAGACTAGGAGTCCTAGATGCGCCCGATTATCTTCGTGAGGCATGGATTGTGAATGTAGGTTGGACTTAACATGGAAAGGGATGCTCGGACCTAGGCAACTAATAAATGGGTTGTGCTATAACATCTTAAGATGTTAGCCCATTTGATCCAAGAGTCATGTATGAGACAATATTTGAGTTTTTCTACCTAAGTAACTTAACTTATTAGGTGTACAGGCTCAGCTTGACTAATAAGTTGTTGTGAAAAGTGGATCTTGGTCCACATCAAATCACTAACGCGAATTATTTAAAGGGATGTTAATTCGATTTGTGGGATTATAATAAGACCTCATTTAATCTTACTAAATTTTATTGTAGATTGAAAATGGCATCTTCAAACAACAATTTCTCATTGCGATCGGTCCTTGAAAAGGACAAATTGAATGGCATCAATTTCATAGACTGGTCTCGAAACTTAAGAATAGTTCTTAAGCAAGAGAAGAAGTCGTATGTTTTGGATGCACCCTTACCTGAAGAACCTGCTAGGAATGCTTCCGCGGTTCAAAAGGAAACTTTTGAGACCAAGAAAAGTGACTCTAATGATGTGACCTGTTTGATGCTAGCCACTATGGTGCCTGAATTGCAAAAGCAATTTATGGACCAAGAGGTCTATGCGATCATGGTGCACCTCAAGGAGATGTTCCAAGAGCAAGCTCATCACGAGAGGTTCGTGACAACAAAGGCCTTAATTTCTTGCAAGATGGCTGAGGGTACTCCTGTTAGTACCCATGTACTCAAGATGAAAGGGTATCTTGATACTCTTGAGAAGCTTGAGGTACTAGTGCCAAAGGAATTGGCCACTGACTTGATCTTAGGATCATTGCCTGCTGCTTATGATCCATTTGTGATGAATTATAACATGCATGCAATGAACAAGTCAGTCACTGAGCTTCATGGGATGCTTAAGAATGATGAAGAGAACATTCGAAAGACCAATCCCGTACTAATGGTTCAAAAGGGAATTAAGAAGGGACCCGCTAAGGGAAAGGAAAAGGGAAAGAAAAAACCCAAGTCAGTTGGGAGTGCACCTCAGGCCCAATCCAAGCCCAAGGCGCCAAAACTCAAAGAGAGTGAGAGCACTTGCTTCCATTGCAACAAGATAAGGCATTAGAGGAAGAATTGCGCTCTCTTCAAGGAAGAGCAAAAGAAGAATGGAGCCAAGGCGTCCAGTTCTGGTATTTTTGTTGTTGAGATTAACCTTTCTATTTCTACCACTTGGGTATTGGATACCAGTTGTGGTTCTCACATTTGTTCAAATGTGCAGGGGTTAAGAAATAGGCGGTTACTTGGGAATAATGAAGTGGACCTCCGTGTGGGGAATGGAGCACGAGTTGCTGCCATGAAGATAGGCGACTATTACCTCACTTTACCTTCCGGACTTTGTATTGTTTTGAATAATTGTTATTATGTGCCTGCTATGAGCAGAAACATTATTTCAGTTTCATGTTTGGATAATGATGAATTTGATTTTGTTATTAAAAATGGTAATGCTCATATTCATCGCCAAGGCATTTCTTATGGCAATGCCATGTTGCAAAATGGCCTTTATATCCTTGATTTACAAAATAGAGAGTCCATATACAACATTAATACAAAGAGGGTTAAATCAAACGAATTGAACCCTATTTACTTCTGGCATTGTCGTTTAGGACATGCAAATGAAAAACGCATTTCAAGACTCCACAAAACTGAAGTGCTTGGGTCATTCAACTTAGAGTCTTATGATACATGCGAGCCATGTTTGCATGGAAAAATGACAAAGAGTCCTTTTAATAAAAAAGGTGAGAGGACTAATGGCTTATTGGAACTAATACATACCGATGTATGTAGACCATTAAGTACACAAGCTAGAAGTGGTTTTAGCTACTTCGTGACATTCACAGATGACTTCAGTAGATATGGCTATGTCTATCTAATGAAATACAAGTCTGAAACTTTTGAAAAATTCAAAGAGTTTAAGAACGAAGTAGAAAACCAACTTGGCAAAAGTATAAAAACCATTCGATTAGATCGAGGTGGCGAATACTTAAGCCAAGAGTTTGACAGTCATCTAAAGGAGTGTGGTATTATTTCACAGCTCACTCCTCCTGGAACACCTCAATGGAATGGTGTATCCGAAAGGAGAAATCGAACTCTGTTGGACATGGTTCGATCTATGATGAGTCAAGCTAATCTTCTTATCTCTTTTTGGGGTTATGCATTAGAAACTGCTGCGTTTCTATTGAACCATACTCCAACTAAAGCAGTTGAGAAGACACCATACGAGGTATGGACTCGAAAAGAACCCAATATGTCTTTTCTCAAGATTTAGGGCTGTGAAGCACATGTTAAGAAATTAACATCTGATAAACTAGAGTCCAAATCCAGTGTCTGCTTGTTTGTGGGTTATCCTAAAGAAACAAAGGGATACTACTTTTACTCACAAGCCGAGAACAAAGTATTTGTTGCTCGCAAGGCTGTTTTCTTGGAAAAGGAGTTCCTTCTCAAGAAAGACAGTGGGAGTAAAGTAGAACTTGGAGAAATTCAAGCACCACAAACTCCTATAGAGGATGAGTTGGAAATGGGATCAAGTTC
This sequence comes from Excoecaria agallocha, assembly GCA_037975025.1. Classification (NCBI taxonomy): domain Eukaryota; kingdom Viridiplantae; phylum Streptophyta; class Magnoliopsida; order Malpighiales; family Euphorbiaceae; genus Excoecaria; species Excoecaria agallocha. The sequence goes on from CM075819.1 coordinate 3,858,273, forward strand.
ACAACCAGTTGTGGAACAAGAACCCATTACACAAGAACCTAAAAGGTCCGGTAGGGTACGTCAGGGAATTGAGAGATATGGATTTCTAATCACTGACAATGACACTATTGAGTTAGTAGATCGTGAGGATCCTACTACCTACCGAGAAGCTATTGAGAGCCCAGACTCGGAAAATTAGCTTGAAGCCATGAAATCCGAGATGCAATCAATGTACGATAACCAGGTTTGGACCTTGGTTGATCCACCGGAAGGTGCTAAGGTAATTGAATGCAAGTGGCTATTCAAACTCAAAGCTGATAAGACCTACAAAGGTAGACTAGTAGCAAAAGGTTTTCGACAAACTCATGGTGTAGACTATGACGAGACCTTTTCGCCTGTAGTCATGCTCAAGTCCATTAGGATCTTGCTTATCATAGCTGCATATCATGATTATGAGATATGGCAAATGGATGTCAAAACTGCTTTCCTCAATGGAAATTTACTTGAGGATGTGTATATGACATAGCTTGAAGGTTTTGTCAATCCCAAGCATCCTAAGAAGGTTTGCAAGCTTCAAAAATCCATTTATGGATTAAAGCAAGCATCCGGAGTTGGAATCTTCATTTTGATGAGGCAGTCAAAGAATTTGACTTCATCAAGAACGAAGATGAGCCTTGTGTGTACAAGAAGGTTAGTGGGAGCATAGTAGTATTTTTGGTCCTATATGTGCACGACATCCTTCTCATTAGGAATGACATTCCAACATTGCAAAAGGTTAAGCAATGGTTGGGAAAATATTTCTCAATGAAAGACTTAGGTGAAGCCGAGACAATACTTGGTATTCGAATCTATAGAGATAGATCGAATCGGCTCTTGGGACTAAGTCAAGAAAAGTACATAGACAAAGTACTAAAGCATTTTAGTATGGGAGACTCAAAGAAAGGGTACATTCCTTTGGCTTTGGGAGTTCCTTTAACTAAAGAACAGTGCCCTAAAACCAAAAAGGAAAGGGACAACATGAGTAGAATCCCATATGCATCTGCTATTAGATCTATCATGTACGCTATGTTATGTACTAGGTTGGATGTTGCTCATGTACTGAGTATAACCAGTAGGTTTCAGCAAGACCCTAGTGAGAAGCACTGGTCTGCTGTTAAAGGGATTCTGAAGTACCTGCGAAGGACTAAGTATCACTTCTTGGTGTATGGTGGTCAAGAAGAGCTCGTCATACAAGGTTATGCTGATGCTGCTTTTCATACCAGCACTCAGGATTCTAGATCGCAATCTGGGTTTGTTTTTGTTTTAAACGGTGGTGCTATCAGTTGGAGAAGCTCAAAGCAAGAGACCATTGCCGACTCAACTACAGAATCTGAGTATATTGCAGCAAGTGAGGCTGCAAAAGAGGCTGTTTGGATTAAAAATTTCATTACTGGATTAGGAGTGGTCCCAAGCATCCTAGATCCATTAAAAATTTTCTGTGACAATAACGGGGCCATCGCACAGGCAAAGGAGCCCCGGTCACACCAGAAATCCAAACACATACTCAGGAGGTACCACCTGATCAGAGAAATCATTGATCGTGGGGACGTCAAGGTTAGCAAGATAGCAAGTGAAGACAATGTAGCAGATCCTTTGACGAAACAGTTACGTCCAAATCTGCACGAAGCTCATTTAAGAGCGTTCGGTCTTAGGGCTATGCCCAATTGGGACTAGTGCTAGTGGGAGATTGTTAGTGTAAGCCCTAGCCCCAATGCATTGTAATAAAATACTTTAATTAATAAAATGAGGCATTTGTTTTATCTTTTGTATTCCTATGCATATCAATTGATAAAACTTTCCAAGAATGTCGTTTCGGTTTAAGTTATCATGTGTGAGGCACATGGTTGTAAGACCTTGAAACAAATGAGACTTCATTCTAAACATCCCTAGTCAGTCATTGTTATGGGAATAACAATGAATTAAGACTAGTATGCTCTCTCTGATATTATAAGTTCTATCTTACGGATCATTAGGACAAGAGTGTCAATCAGAGATCATAGATACATGTTAAAGTACATGGTATCTGGATACGATCCGCTCATGAGAACACTACATGGTACAAGTCATAAGTGTTTCTCATATGCAAGTTTTGTATCGGAGTTCTTAGACCTGAAATCTCTATGAAACTCTTTATGAATTACTGTGTACTTTGACATACACCTAACGTGCTCGTAACAGAGTGACAAGTACGGGTATGATTGGGTATGCATTGATTCATGTTAGAGAGCATGAGAGAAGTGAAGGGATTACCCCTCTCATTAAGAGAGAAAATATCATCGGCCACTTGATCAATGAACTGAGAAGTGTATGGCCATACCGAGATGAAATAATGAGTAATCATTATTTATCTGAGAGTTCAGTGTCACTGGAATATCAAGAAAGGGATTAATATATATAAGGATGACTAGTTCCATGCCTTATATTAATTCTGATATTTATAGGTAAGGGACTATGCAAAATTGCATTAGGTCACTAAATGCCATATGCATTTTCATTTAATTTAGATTGTTATAATATCTTGCTAGAGAATATATATAGCCTTTGAATTAATTTATTAATTCATTGCCAACATTAAATGGACCTATAGGATCACACACAAAGCATTGGGCTTAAAATATTTAAATTAAGTATTGGACATTAATTTGGGCTTTTAATTAAAGTCAAATTAATGTGTGTAATGGGTTATTAGATTGCTATTGGACCTTGGCCCATGAGAGAGAGAAATTCAGCCCACAAGGTTTAATTTCAATTAATTAATTATCTTGTGGTAATTTAATTAATTGAGTATTAAAGCCTAAAGGATTTTAATTGAATTAATTCACTTGATAATTGGATGGTGTGGCCGAAATTCCAAGATAATATCAATGGAATTTCGGCACATGATTAATTCTTTTATTAAGTGATTTAGTTAATTATTATGTCTTACATTTATCTTAGATTAAATCAAAAGGATTATCTTGGATTAAATGTATTATTTTAAGGAGTTTAAATCAAAATATATTACTTATTTTTAGGAAGTGATTGAGGTTGAATTAATTATCTTGAGGTAGTAAATTCAGATCAAACACTTGCCAAAAAGATAATGATATATAAAGAAATAAAACCCTAATTTATGAAGTGGTGTGGCGTGAACCCTAGCTCTTCTAGGTTTTGGCGTGAACTCCTCTCTCTCTCACTCTTAATTCTTTTGGTCCAATTTTCACAAGGAGAAAGGATTGTTCCTCATTCTTTTGTGTTCTTGGGTAGTAATAGCAACCTAAGAGAAGTACAAAATCAAGTTTTGTAGCTTCAAACTATAGCCATTACACAATACCTTAAAAGAGAGCTAGCAATCTCGATTTTAAGCCGACGGTGCAAGTGTGTGTGTGAGAATAGAGGGAGTGGCGTAAAAGGTTGTTCCTTGGCATTGGTGATCGAGATCTAAGGCGGATAGAGTCATCTTATTTGCTGGCCATTGCCAAACTCAATATTTAAAAGGCATCAAAAGTTGTAAGTTCTACAACCCTAAAATTGCATGTTTCGTTTCTTGCTTTGGAATTGTATGGTATGTATGTAAAATTTTTTTTTATTTTTCCGCTGTGCTATCATCACATTCATACCATGTCATATTCCATCATATTATCTCTCGACAAAAGGGAGAAAAGGTATTCCCATAGGTATTACCTTCGAACATGCCTTTTTTTAGGTATCCTAGGTCGAATTATTTAAGCTTTTGCTTAAAACACCTATCTTCTATGCTCTCTACCTATGAATCATCCTCATCCTTTGTCTCATTTGTGTAGTTCTTGGTGGGGGTGCACATGAATGACAACTCATCTCCTATGGATGTAGTAGATGATCGGTTTGGGTGGTATATATATGGGATCTTTGGTTGAGGACATTGTCCGTTTGCCTTTGTCATTTCTTCCCAGGGTTTACACATTAGAGTGTACACCTATTCTTACACCATCTTATGCTTATGGCAAATTGATGAAAAGCCCTTTGTTCCTCTATATTCTCAACTCTTCATCTGTAAAGTCATCCCCATAGCTCCACACGAAGGAAGTTTAGGGCATCTTGCCTTTGCGAATAGTCTAGAAGATGCTTTTGGTAAAATCACTGAGAAGCACTCTCATATCCCTCATAGTAATAGGGGTTTTTTCAGCCTATCGTAATATTGCATCATCAAACTCAGGAAGAACATTTGTTTATCTGGAGGACCTACAAATCCCATCTCACCTCTTTATGGGTTTGGTTCTACCCTGACTGTTGTAAGTTCGGTTATTTCTTTCGGATGTCGTACATTCAGTTGATTTTGATCTTGCTATAACTCTTAACAAGAGCATCAAAAGACAATGTCTAATTTGTCAAGATCTTGAAATGAGTTAGTATCTTTATGATCTAATTGAATGGTGAGTACCTATAAAAGGATTTACCCAGATGGACCGAGCGTAAGCACTCCAAAGATTAAGTTAGAAGCTTGATGAGAAAGATAAATCTAAAAAGAAAGTCTCAAGATTTCAATACCTAGAGAACTTGTTTATTGGGCTATTTATAAGAGGCACGGGAGTGCACTTGAGTGCCTGAAGTATGGCTATTAAGATGTCAAAGTAGGTGAGCGACGATGCGATAGGGAGCAGATTGAGAGCATAGGCTTTGCAGCGTATCAGTGGACTGATGTGACCTTTAATCACATTGATCCGATCGGACAACACGTGGTTGCCTTCCAATAGTTCGCTTGCCACATGCTAGGCTTCTCTATAAATGAGCTTCGAGTTTTGGATCAAGACTTATTTAGGTCCAAAGATAATCCAATATTATCAATAATGAAACAATAATATGATTATTATTTTATTGCTAACAAATTATTAAAATGATTTGAAATTCATCACTTGGTTATTGATGTGGTTGTCAATGCAGGACTGAAATTGAGATTTTCAAATCCGATTAGAAGAGGAAAAAAATAGTTAAATGGGAAGGATTAAAAGTCAAATGTTGAAATAGAATAGGAGTATGAAAATTTTAATTAAATGTAATATATAAATTTATTAATATAATATAAAATTAAAAAAATAATGCCTATAGTATCATCATCATCATTAATAGGGGTATTCATTGGGTAGGTTCAGGTCGAACAACCCGCAACCCAATTTTCCCCCTAAATTTCAATCCTACCGTACCTTATTAAAAGTCCAGGTCCTTACCCAAACAACCCACAGTTATTTAGATTCCACCCAAATAACCCAAAATTATATTTTAAATTAAAAAATAATTTTTTTCTCTTTCAATTTACATGACAAAAAAGTAGATTAAAATTCAAATAAATAATTAAATAAAAATATTATTGTTCATGAATATAACATAAAAATTACAATAAATATAAATTACAATTAAAATTACTTCCTTTACATCTTTAATGTAAAATTTAATATTTAAAAATTCTTTAAACACTTATTATATAATAATTAACCACTAATAATTAAAATAATATAATATTTTCCTCTTTTTATTATAGTTTTATTCTCAAATCTCAATGCATAAAAGCACAGTAAACTAATAGTGAAATACAATCAACTTTTCACTATTTTCTCCTACCATTTGATTCATATTATTTTTAAATCATTTATACAATTTAACTTTTTATTTTTTATCCACCAAGTTTATTTATACACCGAACTTTTATTCTTTATATAATTTTTAATATTATGAATAGTATTATGAATCCATATTATTATTATAAGCTTCAATGACACATGGTCTTTTTCTTTATTTTTTCTTTTGTAAAAGAAAGTGTAAAAAGAAAAAAGAAAAATTAAATTGTTAAAGATAGAAAATCATCAATGGTTAAAGGTTTAATCGGAGTGAAACCGAGGTTGAAAAAATAATTAATATATTTTATTTAAATATGTTTTAAATAATAAATTCCATAATAAAATTTTTAAGATATTAATAATAATCATAAGAATGTCTATATTAATATAATAATCATGCTTTAATAGAAAAAAAAAGACAATTTAAACATAATAATATCTTAATTATACATTATAAAAACTTCTATTAGAATTTTAGTATTATTACTATAAATATCTTTTGTACTAATTATAAATGCATTAGTCATCATGTCAAAATTTATACGAAGAGTTAAAATTTAAAGTCAATTTAAATTTAAATGGATATAGTATAATTAATAAAATACAATATAAGATTTTAATTAAGTAAATATGATAAACTTAAATCCAAAATGGATAAAGTATAATAAATTTTATTTTTATAAACAAAAATTAAATATTTGATAAATTTAAAAGAATAAACTTTTAAAATAATAAGTGTATTTTTTAAAGGATGAAAGTGGGTTATTCGGGTGGGTTAGGTTTATAAGGGTTTTAGCTTGACTTGACCCGAGCCCGAAAAATTCTAAATTTTTCAACCCTAATAACCTTACTCGAATATCTAGTTTGGATCAAATTATTCGGGTAGGATCAAATTTTAAACACCCCTAATTTTTAACATTCATATTTATAAAAAAATTCTTTTAAAATAAAAAATTCTTTTAAATTAATAAAGCTCAAGTATAATAATGTTAAAATAAAAGCAATTCAAAAAAATTTGTTATGATAATTAAAATTAGTATTTGTGACTAGAGTACACAATATGGTACAATTTAAAAATTTTTGCATTGTAGTACTGATAATACTGGATTATCTTTAAGCCCAAGCAAGTCTTGGCCTAAAACCCGAAGCCCATTTATAAAGAAGCCTAGCACGTGGCAAGGGACTAATTGGAAGGCAACCATGCACTGTCCTATAGGACTAATTTGACTAAAGATCACATCAATCCACTGACATACTGTAGAGCCAATGCCCTCAACCTGCTCCTTGTCACGTCACCGCTTACCTAATTTGATATCTTAGTAGCCATACTTCAGGCACTTAAGTGCACCCCTGCACCTCCTATAAATAGCTTAATGAATAGGAGCTTTAGGTACTGAAATCTTGAGACTATCTTTCTAGATCTACCTCTCACATCAAGTCTCTGACTTATTCTTCGAAGTGCTGACACTCGATCCATTCGGGCAAAGCCTTTTGCAAATACTCACATCTGATTAGATCACGAAGCCACTAACTCATTTCAAGGTCTTGACAAATTAGACATTATCAATTATGAAATATTTATTGTTAACGTAATCATTATTCAAATTTAAATTCAGTGATTAATCAAATAATTAATCTCAAAAAAAAACCACGAGCATTGGGATTGATTATTGAGCTTGTTTTCTGGTGTCGTCACCTTTGGTGTTCTGTATAGTAGTGAATCAAACTCCGCCTCCCATAGGCCTTTGTCAAATGGGCCATATAGATCGATTCCTTTGCTTCTAATTACACCATTTCACCCCTTTTACTTTCTCTGGACTCTAGATATGTTTCATGAGATATTTAAATTCTGCTAAAAAAATAATTATTTAAAAAAAATTAAAGAATAAGGTTTAAAGGGTAAATAGATTTCTCAAGTTTGTCTTAATAGTCAATTAAAGGCTTTATATATATATACACACACACACATATACATACACACACACATCAATATGGTATCACACGGTAAAATTCAATAAAAAATTCATAAAAATCAATAATAATTTTTCATTTTTAATTTTTGACACTATACGGATATTACTATATCAGTGTATTATATGCGAATTCAAAGTTCGGTGTTGTTAATCCATTCTTGAAAAATATAAAAAAAATGTACATTTTAAGAAACAAAACATCCAAATAATTGTAAAGAGGCAAATTGGTGTTTGAAAAATAAAAGAATAAGCTCGCAACAACTCTTGGCAAAGCAATAGTCATGAGTTTATTGGGGAGAACGATTGGATATAAAGCTCTAAGACTTCAGACCATCTGGAATCTTACTAGTGCTAAGATTTTAGACATTGGTAGAGGATTCTTTTTAGTACAATTCACCAATGAGATGGAGTACAAATGGGCTTTGTATGAGGAGCCCTAGGTGGTAAATAACGCTTACCTTTTGGTATAAGACTACAGCCCTCTTTTAAAGTCTCCAATGGCACAATAGAAAATACTACTTTCTGGATTAGACTTCCAGAGTTGCCACTTCAATACTAATATTGCAATGTCTTGATAGCCATTGCTAAAGCTATTAGACCTATTGTTAAGATAGATTACAACACAAGTGAACTGAATAGAGGTCGTTTTGCTAGAGTTGTAGTATCTGTAGATCTCGATTGACCTTTGGTATCCATGATCAATATCAATGGGGATATTTAAAAAGTCAAGTATAAGAATTTGCTGAAAATCCATTTTCACTATAGGAGAATTTGTCACTTTGAATCTTTTTATCCTTACAGGAAGAATGTAAAGTCCACTGTGGATGATCATAGTGCAATAGCAGAGGAAGTCCTGGTTAATAATTTAAGGTAATTCGGTTCTTGGATGGTGGTGGAGAAATAGAAAAGAGGCATGAAAAATCTAACCTCTAATTCAAGGATATTCATTGGAATTAGAGGGAAAGGATCTAAATTTGCCTTACTGGATGATGATAATGGCGAGAACTTAGGGGATAATTCAATTGCCAAAGAAAATATTCCAATTCAAGATAATGTTTTGGTGGATGGTTAAAACAGAGAAAGTATTAGGGTTAAATAGTCACATAAAACCACAAGTCTTTCATCACATGGTAGAGGAGGTATTAAAAAATCCAACCCCTCACGTGGCAAAATTTAAAAGTCAAAAAGTGAATAATCCTAATAAAATAAAATAAAATCTAAGGGACTTCTTTGAATTTACCAACACATACTAACAAGAGGATAGTATAGTGACCCTTCCTTTGACCCTCAATCCGATACAGCATTCGGTGGTTGGAAAGTGGAGAATGGAGAAGGCCTCTTTGAACAATCTTCCTTTAGTTGAAGCTATGGATTCAACGACTATAGATTCCCACACCCTGCGGTAGTTTAATAGCAGACCCCCTGATGAAGAATTTCTTGACGGCCTTACAGGTAATGAATTAATAATTCTTAATAATAATGAGCTAGAGAAGGACTATAAGGCTGCTAATTTGAATAATGATGATTTTTTGAAGGAAAAAAAGGGCTTTAGACCCCTATCTTAGCTAAGATTGAGCTCTGCTCTTTGTTTTTCTGCTAGTTTTGTTGATTATATCAATTCTCTCATGGAATTGTCAAGGCACTAAGAGCCCATCTTTCTTGCAAACTTTGAAATGTTTGATTAAAAACTATAATCTGAAGATGGTTATGCTTTTTAAACCCTAGATTAGTAGTCCCTTTGTGGATAAATGCATTTCTAGAATTGGATTTCCTAGATCACATAGAATTGAAGCTACTAGCTTTAGTGGAGGAATTTAGATTTTGTGGAAAGAGAACTAGTTTTTGGATATCCTAGTAAACAACATGCAATTTGTTCATATGTGCATTTCTCCCAATAATAAAATTATATCCCTTTTCACTGCTATTTATGCTCATCCCATTACCTCTATTCGAAGTAGACTCTGGCCTCTTCTTCAGAAGATTAATTTATGCACTAATGACCCTCTTTTATGTAAATGAAAGAAAAGGAGGTTCTCCGAATAGAACTAATATATATAAGCCTTTTTTAGACAAGTTTAACTATTTTAAGCTCATTGACATTAACTGCTAAGGTCCAGATTTTACCTAGAAAAGGGACAATCTTCATGAAAGGCTTAATCGTGGTTGTGTAATAATGCCTGGTGCTATCTTTTTTAGGAAGTTGTTATTATGAATCTAGCTCATATTGCATCTTACCATAAGCCTCTTTTGCTAAAATTCAGTAGCCTTCATGCTCCTAAGGGACCTAGATGCTTTCATTTTATGCAAGCTTGACTGACCCATTTAAATTTTCAAAATTTTGTGAGTAAAAATTGGAAGGCCGAAGATATTTTTACAAATTCAGTCAATAACTTTGAGTAGTGGAATATTACTACCTTTGGGAACATCTTTCATTAGAAAAAGTCCTTCTAGCTCAAATTTATGGCATCCAGCATGCTCTTACTTATAAGCAATCCTTTTTCCTTGAAGATCTGAAGATTAATCTCAAATTTGAAGTGGATCAGGTACTACTTTGTGAAAAGCTCCTCTGGTTTCAAAAATCTAGAAGTGAGTGGTTTCTTTATGGAGATAAAAATACCTTTCTTTTCCAACAAAGAACAATTCGAAGAAGGAGAAGAAATCGAATATAGTTTCTTTAGGACAATAATAGAGTCTAGCAAAATGGCCCTAAGATTTTTTGTACGATGGCTGTCAACTTTTTCCCCAACCTTTATACTGAAGATTGTAGCAACCGATCTCACTATCACCTTAAAGGTTCGTTTCCTTTCATTGGCGATAGCCTTGCTGATCTTGATTAAGCATATTCTAATGAGGAAATTGGAAAGCTCTCTCCAGTATGATGCCTTGGAAATCTCCTAGGATGGATGGTTTGCACGCAAAGTTTTTCCAGTCTCAATGGAAGGTAGTAGGTAAAGATGTTTGCAAGGAGGTTAAACGGATTGTCTATGGTGACAATTTGGAGCTTGGCATTAATAAAACCCTTATCTATCTTATACCGAAAATTAAAGTGCCCAAGACCTTTGCTCATTTTGCCCTATTGCTTTATGTTCTATCCTCTATAAAATTGTGACTGAAACCATTGCTAATAGACTAAAAATGCTCATGCCTTCTCTAATTGGCCCAACCCAAACTAGTTTTGTTTCGGGTCGCTATATTACAAAAAATATTGTCATTATCCAGGAGGTTCTTCATTCTATGAGATAGAGAAAAGGAAAGGTGATAGCTTAGGGCAAAAGGTGAGTGCTCAAAAAAAATGTCTACTACTCGAAGAATGTTTCTACTCAGCTTTAAAAGGAGCTTAATCGATGTTTGGGGTTTAAAAAAGTTTTAGATCTGGGGAATTACCTTGGGATGCCTCTTCTTCACTCAAGAATGTCAAGAAATCATTATAATTTTATCCTTGATTGTATGAAAAATAAGATTGCAACTTGAAACTCATCTCAAATTTTGATTGCCTGAAGAGTCACTTTAACAAGTTCGATTTTGTCTTCTATATTGACTTATATTATGTAGGCTTCTGTGATCCTTTCTTCACTTTGTGAAAATTTTGATAAGCTCTCTCACCAATTTGTGTAAGGTGGAGATGATGGTTCATGTAGACTAACCTTGATTCCTTGGAGTAAGATTGTCCAACCCAAGAATTTTAGGGGTTTATCCCTTAATATTTCATCTCAATTGAATGCAACCTTTGTAATGAAACTCACCTGGCATCTTTTTTCTCAATCGCAATCTCTTTAGGCTAAAGTTCTATAGCCAAATACAAGTTTTATAGTAGATTGAGTGCTTGCCCTATTGCTCATCAATGTAGTAAGCCACTTTGAAAGGGAATATATGTTAATTGGAGCAATGTCACCAGTCATATGATCTAGTCTATAGGAAATGGGTTGAGAATCAAGTTTTGGTTCGACAGATAGGTGCCTAGAAGTAGTTCTTTCATGTTCCACCTTATGTCCAAACCCATCCTTATGGAGTTGATTGATAAAAATGTTACCTTTTTTGTGACTAATAGCGAAGGTTGGTGTTAGAATCTATTTGAAAAAAAATTTCTCTCAAAGTAACCGCCTTATAATTGCAACAACTTACTCACCCTCATCTCAAACTGATGTCGACTCTATTTATTGGGATCTTTCTCCCTCTGGTGAATGTACAATCAAATATGCCTACTGATTTTTAAGTAATGCTTATTGTAATGTGTATTGGAGCCATACTTATTTTCTATTGGATTCTCAGAGGTTCGCTTTTAGGACCTGAGATCAGGTGAGGCACATTTAACTCATAAATTAGCCACTTCATAATGAAAAGGGATCAAACCCACTTCATTGTTAGAGTTAACCTACAAAGGCATCAACTAATTGGCCCAAAAGAGAGAGGTGTCGTGGAATTGCCACCCAACAGAACATTAAAAAATGAATCTCGACCTTTTTTTATGCCTAAATAGAGATTGATATTTGGAACATCACTCTTATTAGACAACTTGATTAGATATTATTTTATAATTGAATTTTAGATTTTAATCCATTTTTTTCTCTCACACAATGCAATGGTGATAAAATTAAGAAATGTCCCATTCAAATAGATAAAACAATAAAATAAACCTACATAATTATTACCTAAGCAAATTATCCCAGAGAAAATAATATACAAAAGAAAAATCATACATAAAATGGGCTATTGATTAGTTTGAAAATGTTAATTCTCTCATGCATATTTACAAAAAAAAAAGACTTTTATTATATTGTGTGAATTTGGGCTAAAAAATTGGACATTGGTTCATGTTTTGTAAAAAATCCCATTGATTTAATAGAGAATATTTTAGTGCCTTTTTAGTTTATCGTGCATAAAATTTCTTTTTTACTAACTATTACAATACTAAAAAATAATACATCTCAAAATAAAATAACAAATAATAACAAAAATTAAATAATATATAAAAAAATCATCGTAAGCAAATAAAGTAAAATAACCGATACGATTGAGGGTGGAGGTGGTGATGAGTGTGGAAACACGACTTTTCATGCAAAAAAAAACCCTTAAAAGCCACAAGGGTAATAGTTACTCAAAAAATATACAAAATAAATGAATTAGTATTTACAATAACATAATCTTAGGCTTATTTGCAAAAATAGAATAGGCTCAAGTACACAAATATATTGTACAGAAGCAAAAACATGTTAAATAATGGGTAAAGATTACGAGAAATGAATAAATGATGTAAAAATACAAAACAAGCCTAGAATACATGCAAAATACCTTGAAATACACTCAGGAACAAAATGCCTTAAGGAAAGTTCCTAGAATTTTCTAGAGAAAATTATTAGAGCCATAACTTTTCCAAAGAAAATAAAAAGAAGAAAGAGAAATAAGAAGGAAGAAGAAAGAGGGAGGAAGGAGAGTAGATCGAGAATGGAAAAGGCAAAAGAGACACCTCTGACCATCGATGATCTCTTCGTCATCACCCTAATTTATCGTCAGCCATATTGTCTTTACTCTAATGGTGCCTCCATCAACCGGTTCTTTTTCCTGCAATTGACATTACCTCCCTTCTTTTCGGTAAATCATGGCTGGAATTGGTGAGATGTGCCACCCGGATGGATTGATGTAAGCCATATAGCTCATGTTAATTTAGTGTTTTATGTTTATAATTATTAGGTAAGTATTTAATTTTAAGTTATTTTGTGTGTGAAATGTGGTATCTTTTATTCTTTTCTGTGTTTTATAGGAGTAAAATGAAAAATAAGGAGAAAAAAGCTGAAATTAAGCTAAGAAAGCAAGAAGTTATCGCCAGCGTGACTTATAAGGAAAGAGGAAGAAGAGCGTGACTAAAGTTCTCGCTAAATTCAGCTAGGATGACTTTTGTTACAAAAGCTAAATCCTCGCTAAATTAATTTAGCGACGAAAAATCATCATTTAGATAGGACTTTTATCATCGCTATTTTGCATTTTTCTTGTAGTGTAAAAATGGGCAAGTAAATCCATTACAAGCCTAGAAGGGCTTTTAATATTTTAATTAAAATTAATATATTTACTTCTATGGATGGCTGCATTTTTTAGATAAAATTTTCATTTTATAGGAGGTAAATATCATAAAATTAAAGGAAATTCTGCTAAATTTTTTATAAACCTGAATTCAATTGGTTATGCGGGAAAAGTCTATGGGTAAGAGGCCTACATATCCTGAAGTATTTATATATACTCATATAAAAAAGTATGATAGATATTTGTTAATGTCTGTTACAGACAACTCAATATACGTTAATTTTATATTTGATTATTAATTATTTTATGAAAATATAATTAATTCATTGTAACTATTGTAATTATAGGAGCAATTACAAGACACTACAAAAAAATTGATTTTACCGACGGACACAATATCCGTCGCTAAAAGAAGATATTACTGACGGCTTAGCTACGGAATCACAAATGTGTCGGTAAAAATAAAAAATATTGCAAAATGGCGACATTTTTAGCGACTAAAATGGAAAACGGTCGGGAAATTGGGCTGGAAATTGTGGCGCCATTTTTTAGCGACGATTTAGCAACAAAAACACTTCGTCGGTAAGGATATCAATGATTTTTATTATGTACCGACGCAAATTCCGTCGGTAAATAGTGGCAGCATATTTTGGCATATTATTTACTGACAAAATAGCGACGGATATGGGAAATGGAAACATGAATTGTTACGACGGTTGTTTCCGTCGGTAATCCGTCGTTATTAGTTTTATTATATTTAAATAAATTTTTAATTTTTTAATAAAATATCATTTTTTCCAAATAAAGCCCAGACTAGATATTTTTTTCATTTTAATTATATATAATTTTTTATGTAAAATAATTAATATATTTTAGTTATACTCCTATTTTTTAATTATATATACAAAATATTTTATGAATATTTAAATAAAAATTTGTTATATGTTGATGTGATAAGTTCGATCCATACAATTTGTGTTTTTCATTATTTAAATTTAAACCGATCAATATATAAATGAATTCATGTTACCCTACATATTTTAGGTTAAATTTATGATTAATCTACAATAATTTTTATTATAAAATCAAATTTAATTTTATTTTTAACTTAAATTTTTTATTATTATTGTGGATCGAGGAGAGAGGGAACAGATCGAGGGGGGAAGAGCAGATGCTGGTTCCAGAATCCAGCCTCCTCCACCGTCGTCTAATGTCCTTCAGTCCCCTTAGCTGCCTCTCCTTCACAGACGAACTGCAAGCACTACTATCTTCTTCTTTTATCCAAACTCTATTTTCTCTCTTTCAAATCAAAAACTTCATTTGCCGATCAGTTCCATCTTCATATGGTAAAACAAGCACCACTATTTCATCCCTCGTGGCAACACAATTCTTCCAGTACCTTTGGATTTTTCTCACTTGCCACCAGCTAGGAGATCGAAGTGAGAATAACAAGTCATTTTGGTGCAGATCTCGGCCAACCCATAAAGCTTTGGAGCATGTGATCACCTCTAACAGATTTTTTGATGGTCCGAGCTTTGTCTTGAGATTGGCGGCGCTCCTCCCGTGAATTTTCGGATCGAAAAAAATGGTTAAGGTTTTTAAAATTTAAGATTTTTGGTTTTCAATTCGGTTTTGGCCTACGGTTTGAAAAAATTAGCGATTTTAATTAACCGACCAGTTTAAATAAATATATATATATATATAATAAAATAAAAAAACCCAAACCCTATTTCAGTTCATTCTCTTCCCTTTACACAATAAGCCGTCGCCCCCTATTTGGATCTACCCCTTTTTGAATTCACTCCTCTCCTTTAGGCCGGTCGCCGTTCATCTCCCTCCCTCACTGGTGTTCTCACTCCCTCACTGGGGTTCTTTCTCTCATCTGTACTGGTAATTATTTATTGTTGAATCCTTTGTTCGTTCCCTACTTCTTTTGATCCTCAGCCTCTGTATTGTTTCGTGTTTTCTTCTGTAGCAGTAGCTTATAGTAGATGTTTTCCTAGATAGCTTGTCTTAAAATTGGTTTAGTTGTTAGCCAAATCCCTTAAAATTGTTTTAGCCATTAGAGATCTGAAATTGGATTTTTTTAGTTTAGCAGATATGTGAAAATAATTGGGTTTTTAAGTCGTTTGTTACTGCAGATCTGACGGGTATGATTTTTAAGTCATTTTTTAGTTTAGCAGATCTGGCGGGTACGATTTCTTGATGAATCTCCCTATTCATCTTTTAATATCAATTTTTCTCTGATTTTACTTTTTATTATTCATAGATCTTGTGTTGCAATTGCTGGTGCCGACTATTATGTTATCGCAACAGACATTCGAATGTCCACTGGTTATAGTACTTTAACTCGCTAGTACTCCAAAATTTGTAAACTATACGTGTTTTTTCACTTTCACTTTCAGTCTTTTTGGGCTTAAATTGATTGGCTTATTATGTTTACTTGATATTATCATCGATTTTCATGACACCTAATGAAAATTTTGGGGAGAAACGGTGCTTTGAGATTTTGGTTTATATTGGGTTCTGAAAAGGATTCGTAGAGATTTTGATTGTTTCACTAATCACTCGTTCTGGGCAAGGTTTATGGTGTTGGCTTTAAATTTTTTAAAAACAGGCTATTTTAGTATTTTTCAGTTTCTACCCACGATAAAAGCTTGATTCTTTTGAGAAAATCTCCTCATAATTCCTCTGGATCTCTCTAATAAAACTTTCAATATTTCACTCCAACCCTCCATCCGAGTCTCTTTTTCTTCCTCTTCATTGCCCATTAGATCTGCCACTTTGTTCCAATTCTTCATATCCATTCATTACTTTTTAGCCATTAACCAATCCAGGTCTGCATGCTTCTTTCTCCTGTTGCTTCTTTTGTCCCATTTGCTTAAAATTTGTTAATTCATGTTTAATCTTTGGAAGTTTTGATTTTTATAGCTGGTTTTAGTGAGGATTAATCAAATTTTTTTTATTTTTGCATTTTCTTTTCGTGAAAAGGAATGGGTTATATTGGTTCGCATGGAGTAGCAGCACTTCACAGATACAAGTACAGTGGATTTTATCACTCCTATGTTGCTAAATATGTGTTGCAGCCATTTTGGAGTCAAGTGGTTACCTCCTTTCCTCTTTGGATGCCATGAGTATTTTCCATTTGTTTTGGGATTTCTGAGGTGTTTTGTATTTTCAGCTAATTTTCTCTAGTTTGGTTGCTTGGCATCTTTGATTGATTTGACTAGTGTCTGAGCGTTGGTACTGGATTCAAATATTAGATACTTTTGGCAAGTTAGTGCAGCTGGTGCTTTGTCGCATGGAATAAATTAAAATTATTTTATTTAATTTGAAATCTATCATTGGGGTTTTTCAATTGGGAATTTTGCTTTGTTAGTATGTCTATATGATCCTGGAAAAGTGATGTTATTCAATGGAATTATTTCCTGTGTTTGCTGTGATAAAATTTGAATTATAGTATGAAACATACCATCATAATTAAGTTTCAGCTTGAATAAAATCTAGAATTTGGTTGCACCCCTGTTGGCTAGTTGATTTTGCGAAATTTGAACTTTTAAATGAGGTCATACTGATCCAGGGTTACTATTAAAGTTATAGTGGAAGGCATAATGGATTGAACATAATCTATTTGGCTGTTTATATTTTTCTTAATCTCATTTTCACTTTTTGATCTAATAAATTAATACTATTTGATTCCAATAACACCCAATTCATCAGTAGATTATCTCCTATTTCTTATTTTTACTTATGATTTTAAAATGATTTTATGTTGTTTTGTTGTTCTTAACAGATTTTAAAGCTTTACCGGACTTTATTACAAAGATGATCCAACAATAATGGCATAGGAATATATATATATATATATATATATATATATTTGAAGTATAATAAGGCAACCAAATTTAAGAAAAGTATTTTGTTAATTAAAGAGCAATGACTAGTTGAATTTTTGGGAAAACCTATGCTGTTATATCTGGTAGGTGCTTTTCGGGATAGATCTGCAATATGGAAAAATTATATCTTATTTTCTTTTGATTATGTTATTACCTATTAGTTAATTATGAAATTGGTTAAGTTAGTTGGTTCCTTTTAAATTTGTACTTATGTTTTGGTTATAAAATTTAATTGAGCTTTCTACTATTTTAAAATTTTTAAGCTTGTTGCTTTAGGCCTGTGACTTTATTGATGTTGTTCTTCTACTTGCCTATTTGCAATTATTGTATGATGGTTCTTTTTTTTATTATTTCTACTAGATTACTAGGTTCGATAAATTTGGTCTTGGTATTTTAAGTTATCCTTTTTAGTCAAATTTCTTTATCTAATTACGTCAATATTTGATGTAAGTTAATTTCAAAGAGGAACTTTTCATACAATTTATATACTATGTTATTCTATTTGCTAAGTTGTGAATCTATACCATTTGGCTGATACTAATATTATTGGTTTGGAACTTTGGATAAAACAGAGCATGAGATAGGGATATGGATTATACTATTCTACTTGCTATGTTTTAGAATTAGATCGCAATTTTACCATGTTATTGGACTATATAGGGCATGGGATAAGGATATCAATTACCATATATGGAATTTCTAAGTGATAATATTGAAAATTTTGTAATTATAATAATTTTGTTTAAAATATTGGAAATTTTGTAATTATATTCAATTATATTTTTATTTTAAAATTTTTAAATGTAAAGGGGCAAATTTTATATGAAATTGAATCTTAAGGGGTACATAAAGATGAAAATGATGATTGATGATATTTGTTTACCATGTTTAATGGATTTGTTTGAATGCTTGCCATTAATATTTTATGAATTTATCTAGATATTTGCTCCTCATGGTTGGATTTATTTGAGTGTTAATTTTTGTTATATTTTAATTTTATTCTTATACATCCTTTTTTTTTAAAAGCCTTTATATTCTGAATCAATTTTGTTTGATTTTTAGTTTCATTTGTTAATTGTCCTTTTTTTAATAAAATCACTGCATGTCTGCTATATAATTTATTTCAATTCTTTGAAATAAGTAGATTTTTCATTGGGAATAAGCATTTTCACTTGTAATTGGCTATCATTGTAGTTTGACAATGAAGGGATAAGATTCCACAAGTTAATTAAAATAATGAGTTTGTTTTAAGAAGTTAAGTTTATTGCGAAGGCATTATTTATCAATAGAAATTCCAATCAAATCAAATATATTTTCTTATATTATATAGATAAAATTAGAAATATAGTGTGCAATTGCCATTTTTGTGACGAGTATTAGGAAATCAATGTTAGTTACAATTAGTAATTGTTTGTTTGTTTCATTTGCTAATAAGTACAATTAGTATCTGTTTGTTTCATTTGCCATTACAAGTCTTGCTACTTGCTTGTTTTTGATGTGTTGATACAATCCAGGTCCCTGTCAAGACTGATAGAGCTTTCATTTGTTTTGTCCACTTATTTTTTATGTTCTAATAATAATAGACATGCATTATCATTGTTCTATAGTTTTGTTCCATGTATCCTATGATAACATATTCGTGGATAATATCTAATTTGAACATTGGATGCTGCCATAAATTTTATTCTAACATTTGATGTCTATCTGTATTTGAATTGTGTACCCAGGATAATGTAAGTAAGGAATAGGTACATGTCGCTTTCACTATAGTTTTATTCCTAACAAATGCAATAGTTTTTTTATTTAATTATTGTTCATATAGGAATCTTCATGCTGTCCTTGTTGTTT
Source organism: Excoecaria agallocha (assembly GCA_037975025.1). NCBI lineage: Eukaryota > Viridiplantae > Streptophyta > Magnoliopsida > Malpighiales > Euphorbiaceae > Excoecaria > Excoecaria agallocha. Next base: position 3,877,593 of record CM075819.1, read on the forward strand.
GTCTTTTTCTTCAGTCTTGGTATTTGTTGATTGTAGTTGTCCTTGTATCCAACCCTTTATTATTATAAAATGGCAAAGATTAAATATTTTCCAGAAAGAAGCTATCATAGGTCAACTAATCGCAGAATAACTAGATAGTCATCTAACAAAACAATTTAGGATTAATTAATCAATGTTTTAAAGCTACCTAACCTATTGATTAAGGAATGGTAACCTTTTTTTTCCTATATCTAAATGATAACACTGCTAAAATCTAAATGATAACACTGCTAAAAATTTCATATGTATAATGCCATCTTAAATATTAAATATCTAAATGATACTTATGCTAGCCTCTTAAATATAAAATTTATTAATCACCACTTATCCATTTAAGGGAACCTTTGAATTATTAATTTGGGAACCTTGTACATTTTCGTGGTTGCCATCAGTTTTTTGCTACAAGTTTTATTGGTGAGTATGCTATTTCCAACTTCCTAACCTGCAATTCTTTTGTAAATTGCTCTTTTCTTGTTTGTTTTCGACTATAATTGCATTTCATTCATTGATTGTATGGTTGTGCTCTTTGAGAATTCATTTATCATCTCCTTGATTTTATTAATGTCTTAGTTTTATTGCTTGCTTGTTGATGGTCAGGTTAAGGGATCAAATGACAGTTTCAACTACTATAAAAATTAAGGATCCATATATTATTATTAAAGCTAGAGATCTAATCCATTTGCATCCCTTCAATTGGCCATGTTGATGGTGCTATGAGATCATGTTTACATTGTCACGTAGCCATGCTACATGCTTACCTCCATTTATGGTTGCGCCCTCTTCTTACTGAATATGTTGGAAAATTCTGTTGTATAACTTGGACCATTGAGCATTAAGAGATTGTAAGCTAAAGTTTCAATGTGGAATGCATTATTTACTTATAGTGAGAGTATGCTATAATTGCTTGATCATTGTGTGGTAGTGAAAAATGAGTTATCAAGTGACTTCAGATGAAGAATTATATGTGCTTTGAATGAAAGCAAATAATTAAGTTCGCTTGGTCTTTACTTTCAGGCTATATTTTGTTATTGGATCACATCCAACATATTCTCTTTTGCCTATGGCGCAGGTGAGTCCTCATTTCTAGTTCATGAGCAGCAACTATACTTTATTATTTCTCTGTTGAATTGGATCTTCATTAGTAATCAGTTATTGGCCTTTATTTCAGTGGTTTGAGCTACCCTTTAAATTCTTTGATATTTATCTTAGTGATTAAATCTCTTGGGGTGAAAAATTTCTTGGGGTTTCCTGAAATACCTGTTACTCAAGCAAATACTGCTTCGCATTCTCCTCCTTTCAGTCTTTCCTCAGCAGTGAAGCAAATCATGGTAGCAAAACAGAAAAATGCCACAGCTTCACCTCCTGAATCAGCATCCAAGAGTTCAGATCAAAGAATATCATCAAATTTAGTTCTTAGTCAGAGGGTTAGAAGTCTAAAGAAACAAGTAAATGGGAGAAAGAAAAACAAGAAGAGGTAACAGTGTTTCAAATTTTGGCAATCCACACATTTTGTGATTGTCATATAGTGCTTGTAATACTTTTGCATTCGAATAGAATTGCAATAATAATTAATATATGTATCATACATATATGTAACTAATAAAGTACGAGAAGAATTATCAAATGGGGATCAATAACCTACCACAGACCCTTCTACTATTATGGACAGCCGTGGTACATCCTAGCTAGTGCTTCGGAATTTACATAGGCTGTTTTAGATAATTTTTTCTATAGCACTGCAAAACTTTATGCACAATACCGATATTGGTATTATTTGCATAGCTATTAGACTATTTTAGATGCTTTTTATATAGCACTGCAACATTTCATGTACAATACCGATATTGGTATTGCTTGCATTGCAGTTACAAATATATAATTTTTTGTACAACTGTAAAACATTGTGTACTGTAAAAATATATTTGCACAACAGTTATGATGTATATTATTTTTGTATATATTAAAATTATCAATTATTATATATCTTTAATTTAAATTTTAGACTTTTTATATTTAGTTTATTGTTTTTAATTTAAGATTTTCAAGCAGGAAATATATTATTTTTTATAAAAAATAGTGAAAAAATAAACAAAAAAATTAATGTTACCGACAACTTACCCGACCGGAAAAACCGTCACTGTCATTTTAATTGCATTAAATATTTGTACTAAATTTATTTATCGACAGTTTTACCGACGACAACAACCGTCGCTGTTTATATGACAATTAATCAATAATTTATTAATTAATTTTACCGACGGTTTACCGACGGAAATGTTGTCGGTAAACGCGACAAAAGAGCCGATTTTTTGTAAAATTACCGACGGCATATTTTCAACAATTCCGTCGGTAACATTACTGACGAAATTTTCCGCCGGTAAATTGGTACTATGCACGTTTTAGGGACGGATTTTTTCCGTCGGTAAAATAATAAAAAACCGTCTGTAAAGTCATTTTCCGTCGGTAAAATACATTTTTTTTGTAGTGAGAGACTCTCACTCAACAACGATAGAACTTTGAAAATGCAGATGGGAGTCGGGTATTTCTTGAAGCAGTTGGTGGTAAGAATAACAGAGGAAGGATTTTTGGCTTAGGATTTATTGCAAATACATCATATTCGCATTCCTCTGCATCGTCTACAGCTGCTTCTAGTAGGCGTTTTGAACCTTCTGCAAGAGTCATTCAGCTAGAGAATACTATAAGCATGTTGCTCGATATTGTAATCCAACTAAAGAATGAGATGAAAGAGATGAGAAGCAAGGGCAACACCTCTCAACAGTCAGATCGTCCTCCTTCACCAACTACATAGTTTATATTTGTAATATTTAGGTATTTGTACTGATTTTGAGTTGTGTCCTATTGGTATAATATTTAGGTATTTGTACTGATTTTGAGTTGTGTCCTATTGGTTTTTATGGATTCTACTATACTATTTAGGTATTGATATTGATTTTATGTTGTGTTTCTATTAATTTCTATGGATTTTTACTTTAAAGTTGAATATGTTTTAAGAATTTTTATAGTCATACATTATAATTAAGTAAATTGCATTGTATTTATTTTATGGCCAATAAAGTTAATTTGAAATTAAAATCTTATGCTACCAAAAAAATTTGATAATTTCTATAGCTAAATTTAGTAACGACAATTATCAATGGGAATTTATGTACCTTTGCGAATTTGAATTTTTATTGTTAAATTTAGCAACGAAAATGATATTTCCGTTGCTAATTTTAGCAACAGAAATCTCAATTTCTGTTCGTTGCTAAAATTAGCAACAAGATAAGATTTTCGCTGCTAATTTTAGCAACGGAATCATTTTTCATTGCTAAATTTAGCAACAGAATTATTTTTGTTGCTTTGTTGCTAAATATGACCAATTCACCGAAACTTGACTTGGTTGAATTTAGCAACGGAATTCATTTTTCGTTGCTAAAAAATAGCAACTGCCGGATTAGCAACGAAAATTTCTGTTGTTATTTTTTATTAGCAATGGAAAATTTCAATCTACCGGATTAACAACGGAAATTTATGTTGTTATTTTTTATTAGCAATGAAAAATGTCAATTTTTCTTTGCTATTTTCTATTACTAAATTGCATTTTTCTTGTAGTGACTTCTATTGTAACTGTATAAATACAACACTGACACAATAATATTATGAAGGATTGTTTTTGCTCACATTATCAATTAAAAATAAAAATAGAAATTAGTATTTTATTTTTCTTCTATCGTTTTCCTTTTTGGACATTGGAGACTTTCAAGAAAAAATACTAGTTATAAGGAATCAAACATAAGAAATTAAATCTTATCGTTCCTGAAACAGAAATAAAAGAAAAAAAATAGTTAGTTAAGGTTCTGGATTTTACCTTATAAAAGCTCCAAAATACAAGTGTAGATAATAATACTATAAATAGGATAGAAGGTCAATGTTATCCGGTTCTTGTTGATAAGATATCAAACTCAGATTTACTATTTATGTTAAATACACATGTAATATCTTAGCTGTAATTAATTCAGGAATTTCCTTTTTAATTTGATATAGATTAGTTTAATGTTTGTGATTCTCTGCATGTCTAATTTCCTCTCCACAAAATAATATTTCATTGCCCACTTAGTTTGGGCAATGGCTTCATTCTCTCTATTCACCTAACCCTTTCCTTCTCTCCTCACTTTTCTTTGATTATGTCCATTTGCCCTAAAAGAAAATAACAGGAAAATACGTAAAAATCAAATGCAAAGGAGGTTAACTGAATAACCTCTTCTTGCCATTTTTTTTCTTTCTTATTTTCTTGTTAGGGCAAAGGAATATGGAGAAGAAAGGTGGTGTTTTGATGAACAGATACGAGGTAGGGAAATTGCTTGGCCAAGGTACATTTGCCAAGGTATATCATGCTAGAAATTTGCAATCTGGCCAAAGTGTAGCTATCAAAATTATTGATAAAGAGAAGGTATTGAGGAGGGGTTTAATAGATCAAATCAAGAGAGAAATCTCTGTTATGAGGCTTGTTAGGCATCCAAATATTGTTCAACTTTATGAGGTTATGGCTAGCAGGAGCAAGATTTACTTCGCCATGGAGTATGTGAAAGGTGGTGAGCTATTCAACAAGGTCTCCAAAGGCAAACTTAAAGAAGAAATTGCAAGAAAATATTTCCAACAATTGATTGGTGCTGTTGAATTTTGCCATAGCCGTGGTGTGTATCACCGTGATATAAAGCCCGAAAATCTCCTTCTTGATGCCAATGGGAATCTGAAGATTTCTGATTTTGGTTTAAGTGCTTTGTGGGAATCAAGAAAACCAGATGGTCTTCTTCATACAACTTGTGGGACACCTGCATATGTCGCTCCTGAAGTTATTAACAAGAGAGGTTATGATGGTGCTAAGGCTGATATTTGGTCATGTGGGGTTGTTCTCTTTGTTCTTTTGGCTGGTTTTTTACCATTCAGTGATTCAAATCTCATGGAATTGTACAGAAAAATCACTAAAGGAGAATTCAAATGCCCTAATTGGATCAATCCAGAAGCCCGGAAACTTTTATCAAGAATTCTTGATACTAATTTTACCAAAAGAATCACAATGGATAAAATAATGAGCAATTCTTGGTTCAAGAAAGGTTATAAAAAAATTGAAACTCCACTCTCTCCACAAGGTCAAGCAAGAAACATGTTGCTTGAGGATGTTAATGCTGCTTTTGGTTCATCATCATCAGCAACAACACAAGAAGTAGCAAATAGTACTAGTACTACTACTACTACTACTACTACTAATAATAATAATAATAATAGCAGCAACAACACCGATACTAATAGTATCCCAAGAAGCCCTGTAAGGCCAACAAATTACAATGCGTTTGATATAATATCCCAATCAAAAGGATTTGATTTGTCAGGATTATTTGAGAATGATGCAAATCAAAGAGTGGAAACAAGATTTACATCTACAAAACCAGCATCAACAATCTTATCGAAATTCGAAGAAATAGCCATGACAGAGAGATTCAATTTTAATAAGAAGGATGGGAAAATGAAGTTGCAGGGAAAAGAAGGAAGAAAAGGATTGTTAACTATAGATGCAGAGATTTTTGAAGTAACACCGGCATTTCATGTGGTGGAATTAAATAAAACATCAGGAGATACAATGGAGTATAAGCAATTCTGTGACCAAGGATTAAAGCCTTCCCTTAAAGATATAGTTTGGGCCTGGCAGGGTTGTGAGCAGCAGCAGCAGCAAGCTGAATTAATTAATTAATTAGCTTTCTCCTCTCTCTCTCTCTCTCTCTGCTTTGTAAATTTTAGTTGTTTTTTTTTTCTTTGGATTTCAAGTTTCTTTATTGTCTATATAGTTTTCTCAATCTATTAATCTTATAGTTTCGCTTTAACTCCATTCAAAAAGAATTGTAAATTCTAATATACTTACTTTATCACGTTATTTGATTATTTTCTACTTTTACATTACTCTAATTTTCAGTTGAAGATAATTATTAGATGCACTTTTAGTCGAGCATTTAACTCACTGACATCGTTCCCATCGAATAAAGATTTAGTATGATCAAAATTGAAAGTAAAAGGATTTGAGATAGAAAATTTTTAGTATAAAACTAATGCAGAGAAACATATAATTTGGAGGACACAAGCACATAATTTCCCTCGTATCTACATGTTCATCCAATTATCCTAGGAAAAGCTTAAGTCTTTGACATGTTTGCTAATTTATAAAGCAATTTGGATCCGAGGAAAATTTTATCAAGTTTTTAAAGAATAATTAGTGCTGACAATAATGTCACAAATTCTTTTTTTTTTTTTAATAAAAGAGAAAAAGGTCTTGCCACTGAAATGTCCTCTTTTAGACAATTCAAGACATGTCCAAGATCACCGGTAGCAGCTCTAACTTTATTTGTTTTCGTTTTATGTTTCTCTGTCTTTTTTCCTGTTCTGCAATTATTAATATTATTATTTTTAGATTTAAGGAAAACGACATCGGCCAAAGAAAATGACTAACCAAACAAAAGAAATCTGTTTAAGTAATACAAGAGTTGTTTTGTGGAAGCAAAATGTCTAATTTACTGGTAGCCATTAGCCACACAAATTATAGCCGCGTGGACGAGGGTTTCTATCTTCAATTTATTGCTCTCCAAAAGTCGGTAAAAAGATTCTATACGACTTTTATTTTGTGATTTTGAGTATTTAATTCAATAATACTTTTTCACTATTTCATTTATTTACAACAGCTCGGAGCTACCGAAATAACACGACGACAACACAATGGTCTCTATCAATAATATGTAATAAAAAAAAATAAGAATATTTAAATCAATTAATGCAATCTAGTTGTCCAACAAAACAAAAGTAGTTATTTACTTAATTATGAATTAATACATAAAAGTCCACTTCCAACATCACTTTCCATTTAAAAGCACACCTAAATTAATTAGGTGTTGCATTGCCCCTCAAACTTGCTCTCAAACAGCAATACAACACCAGATTAGTATACCTCAAAAAAAAAAAAAAAAAACAACAATGATAATATATATTCATAACCCACTTTCTTAAAAGGCCAGAAATCTGAGTAACAATTCCATAGTTTCCAAAAATATCTATTGCTTAAACTAGATTTTCTAATTTGGCTCCTGCCAAATCTTATTTTGGCCTACCCTGCATTTCTGGACAAGAAGAGTGATATGAAACAAATGCACAGCATTATTGATTGGAAAAATGCCAGTCTCAACCTTTCATACCCCTTTGGCTCATTACAATATATCTGTATACATTTACATGCCAAAAAGTTTCAGTTTCTTAGATTTTGGAGTCTATAAAAGAATTTACATAAGGCTGTTTCTCTCATCTTTCGTTCAAATTCGACTGCCAAGCTCCTTACTGCCCCCAACATAACTAAAGAAAGGAACATAAACCTATCTTTTAGCGATTAGAGCAAAAATGCCGTGGCTTCATGCCTTTGATGCCAATTTTGCACAAACAACCTAGTCCAAGATGACTGGTAGGACCATCAGATTCAACCCTACTTGTATATCTACTCTGGGAATTTTACGGACTATAGATATTTTTAGTGTATCATGTTGCTGAAATAACTTGAAGTAAGCAACAGCCCAAATTACAGGAAGGTGCGAAATCAGAAATGCAAAGTTATACCAGGTTCAGACTGATTACATAAAGAAGGGTTCTTTCTGCAATACCTGCAATAAATTAAATTTATGTTTAAATTTTAGAACTCATACTATCAACAATATGTCTACACTTCAAATAAAACTGAACATTATGTCTAAGTTGTAGTTGATTAATCGAAATTTCCCTTTCAACATATCTTGCTCGGATGAAGAACTAAAATACCAGCAAAACTTTAATGAAAACCAGAAGACTTTGCACCTCTCAACTCTAGCTTCTGATCATGCATCCAAATATGGTCTAGTCAAATAGGAAAATGCCGTTCTCTTTCACTTATATAGTTTCTTCAGACAACTTCATTATCATCTATTAGTTATATTTCAGCCAATTATACAATGGTAGTCATGTTGCCAATGTCTTTGAGAAATAGGCAAGGTAAGGGCTTCATCACTCCTAATTTTGAATAAGCAAAAGCAAAAAAATTGTTTCAAGAAAACATAATCCAACAATACTACTTGAGCTAAACATTAGACAACTTTCAAATCATTGACTTCCAATTTTTCAATCAACATCCAGTCTATTCGTGAAACTTGTTACAATCCTGATGATGTAACTACATTTTCTATCACTTACAATAAACAAGATCACACCAAATTGCAAGGATAAAGCAGAACTGTGTATTCCATTCTCTTTAATCTAATCTACTTTTTCTCCATACAAGAACTGAATATGAAATACATATTAGTGCCTAACCAATAATCACTGATAAGCACAGCAGAAAAATCCAAGAAAGTGAAAACCAATAATCACTGATAAGTATCATACAATGCCTCAACATAGGAAATTAGCAAAAGAATAGAGAAAAGCATACCCTTTTCTTTTCTCTTTCTATTCAGTATCCGAAGGTAGTAAATGTGGAGAATCAGTGGGAGAGGCCTCAGCAGTTATTGGAGAATCGAGAGATAATTGTGGAGAATCTAGAGATAAGTGTGGAGAATCCAGAGATAAGTGTGAGGAACCAATATCAGCAGTTTCAGATTCCTCATGCATCAATTTCTGTAATCCAGGTTTCAATTCCTTGTTACAGAATTCTTCATATTCTCCTTTATCCCCACCTTTCTTCTTAACCTCCACCACCACCAATTTTGGGGTTAACTCAAAAATCTCAGCTGCAATTGTTAATGGGCCTTTGACACTTTCCCTAGAGCCTTCCAGATTCACTCTGCAATCTTTTTTTCTCACTGTAAAGCTCACAACTTTAGCAATTTCCTCCAATTTAGATATAATCTTGGACACAGGAGCCCCTGAAACAAACCTTGCTCCTTCTCCATCTTCCTCAAACAACCCGGACAAATCAAACCCCGGTGAGAAGGATATGATATCAAAAGCATTCAAACTTGCAGGTCTAGGCAATGAAGTGACTTTTCTTCGGGTTTGGAATTCGGAATCTGATTCGGATTGTGATTGGTCAGAAGATGAGCCGGCATCATCATGTTGAAACTGTTCATCCTCAAAGCTACAAACTTTATCATCTTCAATATAAAACTTGACATGCTTAAACCCTTTTTTGAACCACTTATTCTCCATAATCTCAGGAATCGTGATCCGGGTTTCCCGGTTTGTGTCGAGAAGCCTAGAGAGAAGCTTACTGAGCTCTGGAGAAAACCATCTAGGACACCTAAACTCACCTTTATAGATCTTCTTGTACATAAGCATAATATTCTGGTCATGAAATGGCAAGTAACCAGCCATTAACACAAACAAAATCACCCCACAAGACCAGATGTCTACTTTAGCTGCATCATACCCTTTTCTCGCCAGAACTTCCGGCGCAACATAAGCCGGGGTGCCACAAAAAGTATGGAACAAACCGTCTTGTCTAATCTGATCGGAGACGGCACTAAGGCCAAAATCTGAAACTTTTAAATCACCGTTCTCGTCTAGCAACAAATTTTCCGGCTTTAGATCTCGATGAAACACACCACGAGCATGGCAAAACGCCACCGCGGAGATTAATTGCTGAAAATATTTTCTTGCCACTTCTTCTTTTAACCTTCCTTTAGCGACTTTATTAAACAATTCACCACCGCGAACATATTCCATAACGAAGTAGATCTTGGCCTTGGTGGCCATGACCTCAAAAAGCTGAACTATGTTTGGGTGGCGCACACGGCGGAGAATTGAGATTTCGCGTTTTATGTGGGCAATAAGGCCGCTCTTGAGAATCTTCTCTTTATCAATAACTTTGATTGCAACGCTTTCGTTGGTTTTAACATTACGGGCATGATAGACTTTAGCAAAAGTTCCATGGCCAAGAAGCTTCCCGATCTCGTACCGGCCTAAAAGAAGAGCTTGATTATTGTTTGTTTGGCTTTTGCTGGCCATGGATTATAAAAGTGAGGAAACTTGACGAATTGGTTATTGGGTTTTGTCTGATTTTGTCAGCTATTAAGAGAGAGCTAATGATAAGGCATTGAAGAAGAAGAACAGAGAATTCCCTGGATAATAAGATGCTGTCTCTGTTGGGTTCTGTTTGTAAAGTGGCGTAAACTGTAAAAGAAGCAATTTTGTTTGGGCAAAAGGGGAATTTTAGGTTGTTAAAGAGGGGGGAAATAGAAAATAGATGCTATTATGCGACAGGGTATATACTCCGTTAGGAAATTCTAGTTATTTTATTTAGTGGTTTTTTTTTTTATTTTATTTTCCTCAGTTCCTATTTATATTTAAATACAGAAATAATATTTGGAAAATGAAGAGCTGTTTGTTTGTTTGTTATTAGTATATTTTTTAATTTTAATTTCTGGTGTTGATTCCCTATGACTATGTCCACATCAGCATAGGTAGAAGGTTTTAAAATTTAATTAACTATGACAGAATTATACTACGTTATGATTTTTCTTTTCTAGAAATTTATTTATAGGTCATTTTAATAGAACAAAATTATGGAAACAATTTTTCTTTATTTTTACATGATTTTCTATATCATTTATCAATCTAATCAAAATTATTTATTTTTAATAAAAAAATTCAACTGTACTTTAAGCTTGCTACTAAAAAAGTTCAAGTAAAATTTTTATTATAAGATTAAATTGATGTGTATTTTAAACAAAATCAATTTAATCGGGCTAAAGGTACTTATCGAATAAAAATTTACCTATCAACATAAAATTAATATGAAATAAGACCTAATAAAGTTAAGAAAACCCATATCGACATAATTTTGAATGTCCAACTTGCAAGAGTAGAAATAAAAATTTACATATAATGCAGCGAAAAATGAATTAAAAGTATTTTTTTGTATAAAAATATTAATTTGAGGTGAATATAAATATTTTTTTAATAAATATATAATGATTATAATGGAATTAATATAAAATATTAGGTATCAATACTAAATTTTTTAAAAAATATATAAATTTTACAAGATATTACTTAAAAAAACAAGTATCAAATAATTTGAACCAACAAATATCGATCATATCTTCTGTATTTTTGTTGTTCTTGTAATAACTATTTTTTATATTTTCAGCACTCTATTATGATAAAGGATGCGACTTTATTACCATTTATTTATTAATTTTTTTTATTTTTTTATCAGTCATTTTTATTATTTTTATTAGAATTAAAAAATAATAAATAAACTTAAATTTATTATTAAATTACGTGATTAAAATTAAATTATTAAATTTGATTGATTTTGATTTTATTGAAAAAAATAAATTAAAAACGTAAATTAAATTATATTAAAAATTTAATAAATAAATAAAATTTAAATTTTATTCAAAAGTGATAGATAATAAAATATCGGAGGGAGTAATAAATTTTTGGAAACTGATGGCTTTCAATGACTTTTCGGTGCAAATTGAAACTGAAAGTTTGAAATTACTCATAATTAATCACTAATAATAATTAAAAATAGTTTTAAAAAAAATACTAATAAAAATACAACCCAACGTTCAAGCTTAATTTTTCTCACGTGTCACGCGTAGTGTAGTTATCGTGCCTATAAATGATCGTGCACCACATATACGCAATCCAGAATTAAAAATCAAAATATCTCCTGTGGCTAAGCCTATGGTTATCCCATATTGTCACTGGTAGATCACTGTTCGATCTTCTCATCTGGCAAGATCAGATATCATCAAAGGTTTTGAATTACACTAGATTGGTTGGCGAAAACGTGGGATTATATTACAAAACTACTCTGTTAGGTGCAGAAATCCCGTGAGGACAAGTTACACGGTATTGTACGAAGTCAACTTGATGGTCGGTGATAGGTTGCTGATAACGAAATTGATGTAAAAAATAATGAACTCGATTGATTAAATAAATAATAAATCAATAATTATTATTTATTTAAAGAAGAAGAAAATTAGTGTGAATTCATTGAATCGGTGCATGGCGCACGTACATATGAGCAATGTCGATCAGGTAAACGCGTTTGATCTTACTCAATCGAATTGTAAGAATACGTATGCACACCATACACCAGCATATCAAATTACGGTCCAAAAAATTATTACAATCCTAACCAAAAAAACAAAAGAGGTATTATTACTTTGTTAGTAAAAGAAAAAGATTGAGAGAAATTATTGTACAAGGTATTATTGAAAAGGAAAATTATAGGGAAAGAAAATAAGGCCCTTCTATCTAGGCGCCACCCTCCCCCCTTCTTTCCGCGACGGGTTTTTCGATAATAAATATAATTTTTATTTTTTATATATATTTTTTTAAATAAAATTTAAATTTTATTTATATATTATTTTTAAATTTTTAATATGATTTAATTTTTTATCAATATAATTTTATTTAAATAAAAATTAATTTATTTAAAATTAATTATATTTGATAATTTAGTTAAAATTATGTAATTTAATATTAAATTTAGATTTAATTAATATTTTTAAATTTTTATAAAAAATAACAAAAATGAGGGATTAAAAAAAACAGGGAGAGTATTCTACAAGAAAGGTTTTAGTTTCATTTAATTGTTTGAATTTCACTATTAATTGTAGTGATGACATTTATAAAAGATACAAAGTGTTCTATTTTAAATATTTCCCCATTAATGGAGACCGGACCCCTACAATATCATTCCAGTCTTTAAGAATAGTTTAATCATAAATCTAAAAGTCATTGCGGTCCAAAATTTTAATCTTTATCATATTTTTTAATAAAAACAATTTAAATTTAAATTCAAATGTACATTCTTAAAAGCAGTAAAAATAAGAGTTAGTATACAGCTAAAAAGTCAAATAAACTCAAATTTATTTCAATACTTACATAAAATGTTGGCAAATATAAATTTGGGTGGCTAGCTTGAACAAGTTAATGCATGAAGGGTTTTAGGATTGAGAGTATTTTGTAGTGTGAGTTTGTATTTGTAAAATATGTTAGTGCTACTTTCAATATTTATGACTTATCTCTCTTTTATTTTGATTTAGATTTAAGGACGAATCCTTTTGAATAGGGAGGGGATGATGTGAGCACAACCAAAAAATGCCAAAAGAGTATTAGGTTCAATGATGAGCTAGCATTACTGGATGGACCGGTGACAAGATCAAGAGCCAAAAAAATTAAGAAAGCACTAAATACATATGTGGACCGAATTGTGGAAACTATGTACAACCAAGAGAGAATGGGACTCAATGACACTATGACCAATGAATATGAATGTAATTAGAGTTAAGCATTGTGAGAGTGTGTGCAGGTGAGACAAATAGAAATTTGGGCGGTTAGATTCAACAAGCTAACGCATAACGGGTTTTGGAATTGAGAGTATTTTGTAGCGTGAGTTTGTATTTGTAAAATTTGTGTTGTTTCTCAATCAATAAAATTTGTGATAGTATTTCTATTTCAAAATCTATTCTTCTAGGCAATTTATATTTGCCAACATAAAATTTTTATATTTTGACTATGCCAATTTTATCCTTAAAAAAATCAAAATTTGGGCAAATAAATTACTATTTAATGTCTTATTTAGTTTTACTAACAAAATACTCAATGGCTATAGTTGTGGTAGATTGAAATTGTTAATTAAGAGAAAGAAATTATAAAACCGACATGTTAATATGAAAGAAATGTGTAAAATACTTTAAAGAAAGAAATTATAAGATCGGCATGTTAATATAAAAGAAATATGTAAAATACTTTATCTACATTATAGTCTAATTGGTTCGCTTTGATCCTTTTAAGTGTCTATTTGACCTATTTTTAATTTTTTAAAAATGAAATTGATTCAGCTAAAATATAAAAGATTTGATTGGCTACCAAAAAATTTGATAAGCTTATTGGACCCTTAAGTTGTTATCAATGAGAATGATTTTTACTATAAAATCTAAATTCAATACACTCAACTATATAATTTACATTTGATGTGGGAACAGTTGATGGCGTAATAATGTGTGAGTCTTCTCGCGTGGGCTTGGATGGAGCTTTGGACTTCGTCGTGGGCTGGAGTGGGACTGGTCCTTTGAGATTCCACATCGCTAGATTGTAGAGTGTGTGTATAAGCGTGAGCAATGTTCGTTGCAGTCAGTAATTGCTTATGACGTGTCAGTAAGCCTTATCATATTCATCCATAAACTATATAATTTACATTTGTGTCCTAAATTTTGATATTTAGGAAACTAAAAATATGATATTAAGTTTTCAAAACATTTTTAACATCTTAAGATCTCAATTATAAAATACTGATAATATATTTTTGAGAGAGATGAAATTCAAACTTTAATTAAATTAAAAAATAATTACATTTTTAACCGTTTGGATTATATTTTATTTTTAGGAAAAAAATTATGATTAACCTTAATAAGTATGCAAGATATATTATTGGAAAGCTGTACATATAATTATAAAGAAGCTGATGTGTATCTTTATTAAAGGTGACATGTTTTATTGGATTCGGAAATGAGTTTAGATTTTTTTAATGAAAAACAATGAATTTTATTAATTAGTTTTTTTTTTTTTTTTAAGCAGCTGAATTTTATTGTGACAACAGGGAAGAAAGAACGCGAAGAAAAAAGAGCAGCACTAACAAAATTAAGACCAGCCCATCTAGTTTAGCCAAGCAATTAGGTCCAAATTGCGAAATGCCCTCTGTTCCACTAAGAAATTCGCAAAAAGCTTACACTCTTTTCACTTATGAACAAAATGTACTTTTCTGATTCTGAAAATATGGTTGTTAATCTTATAGAAAATACTGTCCAAAAAACCACTGTTTAAGATCAAGCTCAAAATACACATTTAATCTAAGCTAAATGAGAAAATCTATAGACATTTAGAGAGTTTTACGAACAGCAAGAATCTCAGCAACGATTGAATTAGCTACTCTAATATTACAAAAAAACAAACAAACAATCATACTAAATGAATTCTTTTAACACACTCGCAATCCCCATAAGTTCTGAATTACCAAAATATGAACCATCAGTTTTTCATTTCAAGGAACTGAAAACTGGAGGGGACCATTCAATATTAGGCCTTAAATTTCGAAGAAAATGTATCTTTTTAACGTTATCAGCAGTTAAAACAGGATCCTGCCCTTTCAAAATATCCAACTTCTTGTGAAATTTAATCCAAAAGAGGAGCGGATAAAGCATTGGTGAAACAAGAATGATGAATTCAACATTTTTCCGGAAAAAAAAAATAGCATTAATTTCTTTCCAACTAAATAGTCCAAATTAGGAATGTACACGTACAATATGGTATAATTTAAAGATTTATAAATTTTTGTACTGTCTTAAAAGTTTGAATATTTTAAAAATTAAGTATTGTAACTATTTTGAAAATTTGGAACAATTTGGTACAATTTTATAAAAAATCGGTACAATTCGAAACGATTTTTTTGGTACTAAATAATACAATACAATCCGATATTTCGAATAATTTAATATTTTTAAAATTTTACAAAATAAATTCACAAAATAATAAATACAAATACAATTAAAATATCTCAATAAATATAATTAAAGTTTAAGTCAAATTACATTAATTAAAAATCAACGTTTTGTCTTTAAAGTTCGGATATTTTAAAAATTAAGTATTATAATTGTCTTGAAAATTTAGAATAATTTGATCCAGATTTATAAAAATTTGGTACAGTTTGGTACGGTTCTTTTGGTACTAAAGAATACAGTACAATACAATCCGATATTTCGGATAATTCAATACTTTTAAAATTTTACAAAATAACTTCACAAAATAGCAAATACAAATACAATTAAAATATCTAAATAAGTATAATTTAAATTTAAGTCAAAATACATTAATTAAAAATCAACACTCAACAGTCTTCCTCTGCATTATATTGACACTAATTTTAGAATTTTGAACAGTATCTAAAAAAATAATACATATTTTAAATAATTAAATCACAAAAAATATAAACATTAAATACAAAATTTAAAAATTTACGTAAATATAATAATTACAAAATTTAAGTAAAAATTGAACAAAATTGACTTACGACAGTGGTAAGAGGCAGAGACTGTTTGAAAAGGACTAAACCGATGGGTGAGGGGCAATGGCGAGAAGTGGAGTAAGGGGAAGCATGGTGAAGGCGGGAGGAGGCAAAGGGGGAAAATGGAAGGAAGAGAGACTTAACCTTAGTATTCTATTTCTCTGTTACTTCAATTAATTTTATTTTTAATATTTTAAAAATTATTAACTACTTAAATTCAATTTTTAACTCCCTCCAGAAACCCAAAATAAAAAATATTTCCTCTTGAAAATTTTTAAATTTAATTTTTAATTCCCTCAAAAAAAATTTAATTTTTCTTTTTTATTATTTTTAAATATACAACTCAAATTTCATTATATATAATAACTATATAATTAAATTATTAATTTAATTATTTATAAAATTATTTGTCTTATTAAAATATGAGTAAAAATTGTCTAATTGGATCCACATAACTTGTTATCAATATATAAAATTAAAACTTTTACAATATTGATTTGACCTATTGATTATTGATAATACCCCCCTTACCCTCCGGGCTTAAAAGAGGCATGGACCAAACCCCAGAGATCCTAGTTCCAAAGACGTCTGACGCATGGCTAACAGCATGGGAGAGCTGACTGATTTCAACCGATTGGATTGATGGGATCTACTGTCTTGTCAATTCGATGTTGCATAGCCAAGCCCACACATTTCACCTGCTCCTTATCACATTGCTTCTCTCTTACTCTGTAGCCCTTCCTAGGCATTCAAGTGTGCTCTCATATCCTCTATAAATGGCCTAATGAACAGTAAATTCAGGAACGCTTATGGTGAGAACTCAATTTCTCCCTAAAATTCTCCTAACTCTAAGTCACTGACTTAAGTTTCGGAGTCTTTCCACCCGGACCGACCGGGCAAGGTTTTTACAGGTCTCCACGTGACGATCGGATGTCATTTCCTCCAACTCGTTGAGAGGTTTGATAATCTAAGGTTTATCAAGTGGTGCTTTCGTTGAGAGTCATGATAAGATTTATCAACTTGTAACATCCATGCACCACGCTCGATGTAAATCCCAAGCCGATAGAGCGAGGGTCCGAGTCTATCATGTGCAAACGCCTCGCTCTGACTTCTTTCGAGTTAAAAATAATGCCACAACTCCAATCAAAATGCATGTATATTTAACTCGATATACGAAGCCTGCTCGACATACCGAAAGCAAATGCGAGATCTAAAGGATCATCCGCTTGGCTTAATAGCTCAACCATAACTGACTAGCCGATTAATTGCACTAGCCATCAGATCTTGTGCTTACAGATATTGGAAAGAGCCTAACATATGTATGTCATACAAATGTCAGGAAGTGAGCAATCAAGCAACCTCATATCTCCTTGATTATTCAGGAAGTATATCCCAATTGTTTGTTCATTTAGTTCAGTTAAGTTATCATAGCACGAATAGAGCAAAATAGAAATGTGCAGAATCAATGTTCCAAATCCCATTTGAACAAAAATAGCTCCGTTACAATCACACAAATTTTGATAATTACAAATTGCCTGTACACAGAAAAACATTAAGGAACCGTCTTAACTCCTGATTCAGCAGGCAGAGCAGCAGCCGGGTTGGTAGTCTAAGCCGTAGAGGGGTCTGCAGTCAATACAGAAGAAGGATCCACACTAGTCGAATCAGAGAATACCGCAGCCAAAAGCTCAGCAGGGGGAGCGAAAAGAGAGGCAGTGGTTGGAAGAGGCACGATTGCAAGCTCTGTAAAAGATTCTTGGGCAGCCTCGCCATTTATCGCACCTTCACCCCCAAGATCAGCTGCACCCTCGGGCTCCTCGCCCACCTCATCCTTTGGCAAATCCTCCTATTTGTAGCTAGATGGTGGGTCATTCAGCGCACCAGGATCTTTCATCCAATCAAAAGTAGCATTGAGAAAATGCCTCTCGGCCTCATGTTTAAAGTGAGTGATGAAGCCGACCTGAGCTTCGGCCAGCTTACTGATGAGGCCATACCTCTGGGACACCAGCTCTTCAACATGCTTGCTAACAAGGGTACGCTCTTTGGCCTCCGAGGTACTCCACAAGTCATTTAGTTCGATAACAGCTCTATTATGCTCGGTAGAATCACGATAGCAATTCGCTACCAATTTACTGTTATTCTCTTCGAGCCGCCACAAATGAGCACCATCCCTTTTAAGTTGCTTCTTTAGCTTGACAACTTTCTCCCGCATAGCACTCAGCTCCACGGTTGCCTTGGTCAGACGAAAGATATCTGCCTTCAGATCTGAACTTATAAGGCAGCCACTGCAAGCTTATTCTTCAGCCTCTCCTTCTCCTGAACGTTATCCTTCCACTTTGCTTTGAAATAATTGGCTTGACGTTCAAGGTGCGCACCTCGTCTGAGCACCTGAACACGAACAAAACCTGAAATAAGCAACAAAGCAAGGTCCAGCTCATTGAAATCTAAGAATGAGAACGATGGTACAAACATCTAAGCTTGCGATTTGAAACCCCCCAAACTCGATCTTCAAAGTATTATTAGCTCACATTGCTTGGAAATCATCCTATTCAAGGAGACCCCGACAAATAAAGGATGCCATGCAAGAATTGGAGATAGAATACTTCTCTCCGAAGTGCTTCTTCAATGCATGCTTTATAAAGGTAGCCCCACGCTTGGGCCTCACCCTAGGCTCCTCACTGACCGCACTGCTTAGAGCCACTTCTTTGCCTTTTCCCCTTCTACCCACCTCCGCAGGCACCTCCTCAATAAATCTACTCGAAATAAGGATAGCAGGAGGATCAAAAATAAGGAAGGTGTCTTCGAACGATGGCGACTCATCCTCAAGTCTAAGCCTCCTCTTTTGCGAAAAAGAATGACCCTCCAAAGCTGAAGCAATAGAGGGATCTGTAGCTGCATGGACATCCTTAAGGCTTGCTGATGGCTTTATGATGGGAGACTCTACGCCCTTTGAAGGGCCTTCACATCGAGGAGACTTGCTCGAACCATGCCTCAGTTTTTTCGTTTGCTCAACCTCCACGGAAGATAGCAGCTTCCTCTTCCTCTTCTCACTATCCTTCTTCCTCGATGCAATCTTTCTCACCATAAATTACTGTGTCACGACTTCGGCTAATTCATTCCTCATAGCTCTTCCACCGACCATTGCAGTTGTAAAAAGAGAGAAGAGAGAAAGAAGAAAAGGGTCAGTGCTCTACTTGCTATAACTGCAATACATGGTGAATAAATAACACTACAGGCTCCTCACGGTGTTCACTACTGCTCACATTCTGCGCTTTCTCCCTCCAAAATGCTCTCTAGCCTATCGCTAATGCGCAATAGCCAGTCAGAGTCGTATGGACACTCTGGTCTATTTAATGTAATATTCAGCTTCTTGATAGCAAGGGTGTACAAAGGTACACCACCTGCTCGATCTCTTAGGGATATTGCATTATTCGATCGAGCGATCAACACACCAAAACCCCCTGCTCTTCTTATGAGGAAAAAACTTATCCTTGTAATCCTTCATTGAGGAAGGGAGCTCGATCAACTTTTTCTTTGACCTGCTAGTAAAATAATGTTTTGTCCCCTCTGAACAGCTAGATAGGTAGAAAAAGTGCGTAAAAAGATCAAAGGTCGGGACCATCCGTTCGCTCTTATAAATTATCTTAAAGCATGTTATCGCCCTCCACTTATTAGGGTTCAACTGATTTGGCATGAGCCTGTAACCCTTGAGAATGCTAATCTTGAAATCATCAAGCAGGAATCTGAGCCCCCCATCCAAACTCCACAAATGAAAAATGAATCATTCATTCTGGTCCATACTAAAGGGACCATCTTTCACTGCCATTGAGTCGGGACATTTCATCACCTGCATATCTTTTGACAACCCACACTTCGCCTTTATTCTTGATACCTCGCCCTCAGATAAGACGAAACATGTCGCCGTAGCAGGTTTACCCTCATACTGCTCCATAAAGCTTATGTCCAATGATTGACCACTGCTAGATGCCATATCTCCAAGATAGGAGAAGTAAGACAGTTCCTAGCTTCGATCAAAGCCAACAGCCTAAACTAGAGGGCTCAAAAGGGAAACAAACATGAGCGAAATGTGAAAGATGAAAAGATAATGCAAGATGCGAAAGTTAAATTCACTTACTCAGAGAAATGACTCTGAAGCCTAAAAGGTTCTCGATATCACAAAATCAGAGAAAAACGAGAAAATTTTCGACAGAGTTTCGCCAAAAATTCCAATAAAAAGCAAAAAATCACCTTTGAATGTTACCTATTTATGCCAAACGACGCTTCAGATGCACTTACAGAACCTTGCCACACGTCAATAAAGAACAATATCATTGGTCCAAGTATCGAAGCGTCGTTTTAGATGCATGCACCTGTTCCTAAATGAAGGTGGCTACCCAAAATAATGGGAGTCCGATCGAGCAGGTGATTCATTAAGTCACCATCAATCCAGTCGATGGACAATCAGTCGCCCTTTCGAGGGGGGCAAGTGATAATACCCCTCTTACTCTCTGGGCTTAAAAGAGGCCTAGGCCGAAGCCCAAAGACCCTAGTTCCAAAGATGTCTGACGCGTGGCTAACAGCATGAGAGAGCTGAGTGATTTCAATCAATTGGATTGATGGGACCTGCTGTCTTGTCAATTCGGTGTTGTACAGCCACGCCCACACCTTTCACCTGTTCATTGTCATATTATCGCTCTCCTACTCTGACGCCGCTGTAGCCTTTCCTAGGCACTCAAGTGTGCTCCCATACCCTCTATAAATGGTCTAATAAACAGTAGGTCCAGGCACGCTTATGGTGAGAACTCAATCTCTCCCTATAATTCTTCTAATTCTAAGTTACTGACTTAAGTTTCAGAGTCCTTTCACCTGGACAAGGCTTTTACAGGTCTTCACATGATGATCGGATCTTCTTTCCTCCAACTCGTTGAGAGGTTTGATAATCCAAGCTTTATCAATTATTAATAGAATAAGAAATCAATTTTTGTACTTTATTATTGATTAATATTTAAGTTTTAACTAATTAATTATAAGAATATATGATACATCATACATGTAATAAATATTATGATTGATTAATTAATGAAGGCATATTTAGTAAAATTTATATATAAGAGAGTTATCATTCATTAAAAATAAGATTTGCTTAAGGTTTTACTAGAATAAAATTTATTCTTCTATTTTAATTGAGTTCTAACTAAACCATAATTATTTTTCTTATTTGTTACTTTATAAATTAAAAGTTATTTTGACCAATTATCTGATGGCCAGTTCGATAAAACTTATTAAAATAGCTTTTTAATTAATAAAAATTATATTTCAAAAAATAGATAAATATTTGGTAAATAAAATTCAAAATTACTTATAAATTTAAAAATAATTTGTTAATTTTTTGGTAAATAATATAATTAAAAATGACTTTTTATAATAAATGTTTAAATTGTTATTTTGTAAATTCTTTTTATTTTTCTTGACTTAACAATGAATATTTATTTTATTAATCAAATCATACGGCAATAGTTATGAATGATTATAATTACCTTTTAATTATATATAATCTAAAATTTTCTAACTTGAAAAAAAAAACTAAAATATAAAGTTTAAACGTAAAAAAATAAAGAAAAAGAAAAATTAAGAGAAAGAAAAGTATGTAAAAATAATCTTCCTCTTTCTTTTTTTTTTATATTAGGTATAATTATCATTATAAAATAAAATAAGAGGTATTTTTGTGTGTGTATATATATATATATGAGAGACTAAAGTTAGAAAATACATGATAATGCGAAATAAAATGTATATTTACATTCATGATATAAAAGTAAATGAAGTTAATATATAAGATAATTATATACTCATACAATTATAAAATTTTATTATATATAATAACTATATAAAATCATATTATTAATTTACAATTACATTCCTAATATAACTATTGTGCAAAAATATATAAATACTAATTTAGTGATACTAAAAATAAATGAAATTAATTGATAAAATAATTATATACTCATATAATACATTAATTTGTAATATTTCATTATATAAAATAACTATATTTAATTACATTATTAATTTAAATATTTATATAGGTATTATGTTAAAAATAAATGAATATTAGTTAAATGATATTAAGAGTAAATAAAATTAATTGATAAAATATTTATATGATAAATTGTTTAACTTACATATTTATATAGGTATTTATAAAAAATAAAAATTTAAGCAGTAGTTGAATAATATTAAAAATAAATTATCTTAATTACATATTTATATTCATATAAATAAAATAATTATTATAATAATTAAATTTTTATTATTAATAACTAAATTATTTAATTTAATTTATTAACTAATTATTATCTTAATTTTGTATATTAATGTAAACAATTAAAGTTAAATACATATAGCACATATATAATAGAAATTATAAAGAATATTTATATATAAATTATTAGTATTTTATATAATAATTAATAAATATTAATTTTTTGATATAATTTAATATTAAAATAGTTCAATATGATTTTCAGTTTGATTTTAAATAAAATATTTAAATTCATTATAAATAAAGTTAATGATATAATTTAATTTAATTTTTAATAAAAGAAATTTAACATTACAATTGAATTTCTTTTTTTTTTTAAGTGTTTCGGTTTGGTACATAAAAAATCCTGACTCATGTCCAAATACAAGCCAATAAATTAATGTTTCATAGCTTTTTCTAGATAACCCCACAAGCTAGGATAAGCATCGTCGGCCAGGTACATTTAGAAAAAGATATCCTTTTGTGAAATCCACTGACCTGGAGCTTCAAAGCCATCATATCTGTTCCATTTTTCTTTCTCAAACTTCTAAGAAAAACCTTCTCACTGCTGGGGCTTCGGTTCTGTGTCTCTCTGTTCGTGTAAGTATGTAAATCTACATCATTATCAAATATTGCTTGATCGATATTCAATCTGGGTTATGTGATTTTGTTGAAAGATTTAATTTTTAATGAGATGTTATTAATTTCTGAAAAGGAACTGAAATTGTCTAGCTATGGAGAAGAAGATAGAGCACAAAACGGTGGCAACAAATGGGATCAATATGCATATAGCGACAATAGGAACAGGTCCAGCGATCCTTTTCCTCCATGGCTACCCTGAATTATGGTATTCATGGCGCCACCAACTCGTATCTCTCTCCTCCCATGGTTACCGTTGCATAGCTCCCGATCTTCGCGGCTACGGCGACACCGATGCCCCTCCATCTCTGAACCAGTACACAATTCTCCATATTGTGGGCGACCTGGTCGGGCTGCTAGACTCGCTGGAAATTGACCAAGTGTTCTTGGTGGGTCATGACTGGGGAGCCATCATCGCCTGGTATATCTGCATGTTTAGACCTGATAGAATCAAGGCCTTGGTTAACACTAGCGTCCCTCTGCTTCGCAGGAATCCCCAGGTTGTTTTTTCTTTCTTTTTTTTTTTTCTGCCCTCTCTTTCAAATTCAAAACCTTGAAATAAGATGAATAACAGTAAGTTTTAGTGTGCAGGTAACCTTTGTGCATTGGTTCAGGAGTCTTTTTGGCGATTATTACTATATCTGCCGATATCAGGTAACCATTTTTTAACGATTTCAGCTATTAATGCACGTTAAGTACTATAAATTTAATAGTGGCTGACCAGTAATTTCTATTAAATGCCAATAACGTCTGGAAAGCTGATCAAAGTGTTGATGTGATGGTTGAGTTATCCATTTGTAATTTGATTGATTTATGGAGTAGTCTAAGTTAAAAAGACAAAAAGAGAGTTTTCTGTTAATAGTCCACATTTGTGTAGGTTTTGATATTATCAATGAACAAAGTAAATTTTGCAACTTGATTGCAGAAACTTGGAGAAACAGAAGAAGAGTTTGCTAAGGTTGATACTGCAAAACTGATAAGAGTTATTTATACTCAGCGCGACCCGCGGCCTGAAGTTTTCTTGCCTAAGGGAATAGGAGAGAAGCCTGATCCAACCACACTGCCATCTTGGCTGTCTGATGAAGATGTGAATTATTTTGCTGCAAAATTCAAGCAGACAGGCTTCACTGGTGGATTGAATTACTACAGAAACCTTGACCTGTATGTTTGGGATGTATAAACAAATTGGGATACGTTAATTATTAATTAGTTTGTGATGGCTTAATCTATGGTTGGTGTGCAGATCGTGGGAGCTGACTGCGGCATGGACGGGGATGCAAATAAAAGTACCAGTGAAGTTTATTGTAGGAGAGCTGGACCTGGTGTACCACATTCCTGGGATCAAGGAGTATATACACAATGGTGAGTTCAAGAAAGATGTTCCAAATTTGGAAGAAGTTGTTGTAATGGAAGGAGTTGCTCATTTTCTCAACCAAGAAAAACCCCAAGAAGTTTCTAATCACATTTATGACTTCATTAAGAAGTTCTGATCTGATGTTTTGATTGCAGTCTGTCTCCAGAATTTTTATCACCGAATAAACGCTTCTTCTGTAGTTCAGCCTCAGGGGAAGTAAACTGAAAATGTAACAAGGAGTTTCATCATTTTTGTTTCTGTTTGTAGTCTGCCTTAATTTATTCTAATTCATGCATTATCGGATGAGTTCTTCGTTTAGCAGTGCTCATTTTATTTTTTTTATTTGTTATTTTTAAATAAAATTTAAATTTTATTTATTTATTATTTTTAAATTTTTAATATAAATTTTTCAATAAAAATTAATTTATTTAGAATTAATTAATTTAATAATTTAATCAAAATTACATAATTTAATATTAAATTTAGATCTAACTAATATTTTTTAGTTTTTATAAAATAACAAAAAATAGAGATTAAAAAAAATAAAAATAGTATTCCACAAGAAAGTTTTTTAGTTTCGTTTAATTGTTTGAAATTTACTATTAATTGCACCGATCGCATTTATAAAAGATACAAAGTGTTCTATTTTAAATATATCGCCATTAATGAGAGCGAACCCTACAATATCATTTCATTCTTTAAGAATAGTTTAATCATAAATCCAAAAGTCATTGAGGTCCAAATTTTTAATCTTAATAATATTTTTTAATAAAAACAATTTAAATTTAAATTCAAATGTACATTCTTAAAGCAGTAAAAAATAAAGCTAAAAAGTCAAATAAACTCCTCAAATTTATTTCATTTTTTACATAAAATTTTTATATTTTGATTATGCCAATTTTATCTTTAAATAAATTAAAATTGGATAAAATAAATTACTATTTAATGCTTATTTAGTTTTACTGACAAAATAGTCAATTACTGTTGTTGTGGTTGATTGAAATCTTCAACCAAAAGAAAGAAATTATAAGATCGACATCTAATTGGTTCACTTTTGATTCTTTAAGTGTCTTTGGCTTATTTTTAATTTTTTTAAGGATGAAATTGATTCGACTAAAATATAAAAAATTTTGATTGACTATTGAAAAATTTGATGAGTTAATTTGACCCTTAAGTTGTTATCAATGAGAATGATTTTTACTATAAAAATGTAAATTCAATACACTCGACTATATAATTTACATTTGTGTCCTAAATTTTGATTTTTAGGAAATTAAAAATATGATATTAAGTTTTTAGAACATTTTTTAATATATTAATATCTCAATTATAAAATATTGATGATACATTTTTGAGAGAAAGATGAAATTTAAACTTTAATTAAATGAAAAAATAATTAAATTTTTAACCGTTCGGATTATATTTTATTTTTAGGAAAAAATTATGATTAACCTTAATAAGTATGCAAGATATATTATTGGAAAACTGAACATATAATTATAAAGTAGTTGACGTGTATCTTTATTAAAGGTGACATGTTTTATTGAAATCGGAAATGAATTTAATTTTTTTAATGAAAAAATGAATCTTATTAATTAGTTTTTTTTTAAAAAAAAAAAGCAGCTAAATTTTATTGATATGAAGTTAACAGTATGACGACAGGAAGAAAGAACACGAAGAAAACAGAGTAGCACTAACAAAATTAAGACCAGCCTATCTAGTTTAGCCAACCAATTACATCCAAATTGCGAAATGCCCTCTGTTTTGCTAAGAAATTTGCAAAAAGATTGAACTCTTTCCACTTGTAAACAAAATGTACTTTTCTGACTCTAAAACACTGCTTAGAAATCATGGGCAAAAAAATCACCGTTAAAGAGTCAAGATTAAAGTACACATTTAATTTAAGATAAATGAGAAAATCTATAGATATTTAGAGAGTTTTACAAACAAGAAGAATTTCAGCAACAATTGAATTAGCTACTCCAATATTACAAGAAAACAATCCCTTAACACATTCCCAAGCTAGGGGTGAGAAAAAAAATCAAAATTTAGGTTAATCGAAAAATTGATCCGAAACCGAATTAATTTTTAGGTTAAATGAACCAAAAATTTAGATTTATGATTTTTACTTTAAAACCGACAGTTAACCAAACCGAACCGTTAACCGATATATATATTTTATAAATTATATTTTAAATTTTATATTTATATTTATATTTTTTAATATTTATATAATTTATAAATATTATGATATATAACTTTATAAAATATTATTAATTAATATATTTTTAATAAATAAACATTAAAATTATCTTATTATTATTATTATTATTATTATTATCATCATTATTATTATTATTATTATTATGCACTCTGTTGTTAGTTTCATATTAAATATATTTAATTTTTATAATTAATTATGAAAATTTTATTTTTATTGTGATTCTTTTAATGAATATTATATTTAATTTGTATTTTTTTCATTTTTAAAGCATTTTTAACAATTAAAAATAATATTATAAATTATATAATTTATTAAATTTATATATTAAAATTTTTTAGTGGTTAACTAATAAATCGATCTGAAAAATCGAATTAAAAATTAAAATCGATATAGTAATTAACCAAAATTAATAAACTGATTAATAAATTTATTAATGCACCAGCAGACCCACAATTACCAAAAGATGAACCATCAGTGTTCCATTTAAAGGAACCAAAAAACGGAGATGACCATTCAATCTTAGGCCTCAAACTTCAAAAAAGATGCACTTTTTAATGCTGTCAGCAGCTAAAACAAGATCCTGCCTTCAAAATATCCAAGTTCTTGTGAAATTTAATCCAAAAAGAGGAGCGGGCAAGGCATAGATGAAACAAGAGGATGAATTCAATATTTTTCAAGAAAAAACAATAGCATTTCTTTCCAACCAGATACTCCAAATACAAGCCAAGAAAATAATGCTTGACAGATAGAAAAAAAATTCTATGACAATAATCCTAAAATTCTCAAAATTAGAACCTTAGTTTAGCTTGTCTATTGTTGGAAGATTGGAGGTATTATACAAATTTCATGAAAAAAATAGTTCTAGCTAAATTTGTCAAATTTTGCCACAAAAAAAAAATATAGTTATATAAAACAAATGCACCAATATGACAATTTATGATAAAATTAGTTCATAAATTTATTTATGAAATTGTACAGATAAATATTACTCCTTCAATTTCCAAACAATAGATCCACTTCCATTTTCACACAATTTTAAAAAAAATTTAATATTTATTTTTATAAGTATAATTTTACTGATGTCTTATTCATTATACCATTTATTTATATCATGCATATTTATTATTATTTTTTATTGATGGTTGAAAAGATGCTTAAGAAAAATGTTCATCCGAGACTTTTCATGATTTAAATGAAAATATATAACAGAAACACATAGAGTTGTATGTTTAATATCGCATTATATTTTTTACTAGAAAATTATATAAAAAAATTGAATGTAAATTTATTAATAATTGAGAAATTAAATGAAAATATTATACTTCATAAAGTAAGAATAAAATAAAAATAGTAAATGTAGTATATTTTGGACAAATTGGACCTATTTTGTAACCGAGTAAGTATTTTTTTTCTTAAGTCAAATAAACCAATATACAAAATTTTAATCTATAAATAAATCGAATTACAAATTTTATTTGCAGAGTTTATTCGTCAACTATTTTAGATAAGCATCGTCGGCCGCTTTTGTGAAAATAAAAGAAGAAAAGTTTGTTGAAATCTACTTATCAGCTGGAACTGCAAAGCCATCATATCTGTTCCATTTTTCTTTCTCAAACTTCCTAAGAAAAACCTTCTCGCTGCTGTGGCTTCGGTTCTGCATCTCTCTGTTCGTGTAAGTATGTAAATCTACATCATTATCAAATATTGCTTGATCGATATTCAATCTGGGTTATGTGATTTTGTTCAAAGATTTAATTTTTAATGAGATGTTATTAATTTCTGAAAAGGAACTGAAATTGTCTAGCTATGGAGAAGAAGATAAAGCACAAAACGGTGGCAACAAATGGGATAAATATGCATATAGCGACAATAGGAACAGGTCCAGCGATCCTTATCCTCCATGGCTACCCTGAATTATGGTATTCATGGCGCCACCAACTCGTATGATCGTATCTCTCTCATCCCATGGTTACCGTTGCATAGCTCCTGATCTTCGAGGCTACGGCGACACCGATTCCCCTCCATCTCTGGAACAGTACACAATTCTCCATATTGTGGGCGACCTGGTTGGGCTGCTAGACTCGCTGGAAATCGACCAAGTATTCTTGGTGGGTCATGACTGGGGAGCCATGATAGCCTGGTATTTCTGCATGTTTAGACCTGATAGAATCAAGGCCTTGGTTAACACTAGCGTCCCTCTACTTCGCAGGAATCCCCAGGTTTTTTTTTCCTCTCTTTAAAATTCAAAACCTCACAGTACTGAAATAAGATGAATAACAGTAAGTTTTAGTCTGCAGGTTCCTTTTGTCCAGCGGTTCAGAAGTCTTTTTGGCGATGATTACTATGTCTGCCGCTATCAGGTATTTAATACTTTGTCTAAATTGGATTCATAAATTAAAAGCGGATCCGTAATGGCCTAAAAAGAGTAAATTGGACAAATTACAATTAAAAAAAATATCAGTCATATGCCAGATAATGAGATGGAAGAAAGCTTACATAATCTCTTGGTCAAAGACCCTATATTCCCTGCAATGATTTCAGCTATTAATGCACGTTAAATACTATAAATTTAATAATGGCTGACCATAGATTTCTATTAAATGCCAATAACGTCTGAAAAGCTCATCTAGCCCAGTTTAGAAAGTGTTGATATGATAGTTGAGTTATCAATATATTTGTAATTGGATTGATATATACTAGTCTAAGTAAAAAAAGAAAAGAAGAAAAAAGGAGAGTTTCCTGTCAATGATGCATATTTGTGTAGGTTTTGATATTATTACTGAATACAGAAAATTTTGCAACTTGATTGCAGAAACTTGGAGAAACAGAAGAAGAGTTTGCTAAGATTGATACTGCAAAACTGATAAAGAGTTATTTATACTCAGCGCGACCCGCGGCCTGAAGTTTTCTTGCCTAAGGGAATAGGAGAGAAGCCAGATCCAACCACACTGCCATCTTGGTTGTCTGATGAAGATGTGAATTATTTTGCTGGAAAATTCAAGCAGACAGGCTTCACTGGTGGATTGAATTACTACAGAAACCTTGACCTGTATGTTTGGGATGTATAAACAAATTGGGATACGTTAATTATTAATTAGTTTGTGATGGCTTAATCTATGGTTGGTGCAGATCGTGGGAGCTGACTGCGGCGTGGACGGGGATGCAAATAAAAGTACCAGTGAAGTTTATTGTAGGAGAGCTGGACCTGGTGTACCACATTCCTGGGATCAAGGAGTATATACACAATGGTGAGTTCAAGAAAGATGTTCCAAATTTGGAAGAAGTTGTTGTAATGGAAGGAGTTGCTCATTTTCTCAACCAAGAAGTTTCTAATCACATTTATGGCTTCATTAAGAAGTTCTGGTCTGATGTTTTGATTGCAATCTGTCTCCAGAATTTTTATTACCAAATAAATGCTTCTTCTGTAGTTCAGGATCAAGGGAAGTAAAATCAAAATGTAACAGGGGTTTCATCCTCTTTGTTTCTGTTTGTTGTTTGCCTTAATTTATTCTAATTCTCCCTCTTAATTTGTTATAATCCATGCATTATCCGATATTTACTAAATTTATACAGGGTAGATCCATAAAAAGTAAAATATTCTCTCGACTAATTAAAAATATTTAATTATGCTATGTACCTGAATTGAAATTTGAAACACTATAGTCACTGTTTTTTAATTTTATTACCCTTTAAATTTTCTTTTAAAAATTAAAAAAAAAAAGTTTATATACATGAAAAAATTAGTCAATTGCTACTCTGTTTTATAAAATGAAATTTTTTTAATTATTTCCTTATTTATTTTCTTATTTTTTATGGAAGTAACGCTTAAAATTGTATGGAGGAAGTATAATTTTGTTAAAAAAAGTCTCGTTTGTAATTTGCATGCTTTGATTTTCGCTATAATTTACTGCTTCAACAAATAAATATGTTGTTTCGAGACAAGTTGCAAGCTTTGAGGTTGTTTTTGTATTGGGCTGTCCATTCAAACATGGGCTGAAAGCCCAATCCTAATAAAATTGTAAATAAACTACATTATCTTTTCTCCTTAGAATGACCAATTTATGAAAAAGCATCGGGTTTGAATTTGAACTGGAGTCGCCTGTTGAAGTCACTAGCAGATCATAACTCACAGTGATCAAGTGACCCAAGTAGGTAAAGTTTGCTTCTTTCTTGCTTTCCCAAGTGCAATTCTCCATCACCTTTCTTCAATGTATCATTCGAATTACTTATCTAAATTGCGCGTTCGAACTGTTCGACAAAATTCCCCAGACACACTTACATTTAAGCGTCTGCGTAGTTTTTATCTTAATTGATCTTAATTTTGATGTTGAATCGTATTTTCTTAATTATTTATTTGAATTTGGACAGCACCAGTGTTCAATTTGCTAATTAACCTGGTGTGCTTATATGGGCATATGAATGAAACAGAGCAGATATGGCTGAAATAAGTCTGGGTATCCTAATAGATGTTGTGGATGAGGAGTGGATGAGAGATACTTTGCCTGATGATGGTATCGCTTCTGCTTCCCCATTTTTCAAATTATAGCCAATTTATTACACTAGCCTCTTTATTACACCATTGTTAATGATTCTTATGTATAATTTATTACACAATTGTATTTACTTGCTTCAAATTATAATCATGTTAATGCAGATGTGCAGCTTCCTCCTGTAGTGGTTGTCCGGACTGAAGATTCCGAAGATTCAAGTATGTGTTTATCGGTTCCAACACTTTTGCATTTTCTGAGAACTTATAGATTCTATTTTTTGAGATGCCAACGTTTATATTCCTTCTGCTTGTACACAATGGCATTGCTTGGATAATTGATGACTGCTAGAAATTCCGATCACCTAAAATGGAAGAATACAGGCGGGGTATTATAAAGGGAGACTCTAGCGATCAAGCCAGTTTTTTAAAGACAAATTTTGTCGGTGTTAAAGCTTCAATAACTTATCTAGTGGAGCTGAGAGTGTTTTGTATAGCATCTAGCTTACTTTATTAAATGAATCAAGCCATTAATGCCAAGTACCAGCCGGTAATTAATGGAGTAATGCTTGTCAATTATAATTAACTCTTTAATAATGTTAATGTTAAGATAGAAGCTCGATCCGGGTAATATAGTTCGTTTACCAATGATCAAGGAGGTTATCATGTGTTTGATTACTGAAAATACTGATAACAAGCAGCATGTATGCTGTCATCCTTACAATTATTATTATTCTCTTATGATATGACGATTGATTTGAGAACAATGATATTTTCCTCCATGAGAACTTTCATGCTGTGTTCGGATTTTCAGTTGACTTGATTACTGATTTCCTGATGATTTTGTGGATTTACTCTATGTTTCAGACCAGGAGGCTCAACAAGTTGATGGAGAAACTTGGCATGACCTTGCATTAGTCAACCAATGAATCATTCTGAAGTTAGGGAACTCTGATGTTTATGTTTCGTTGAGGAATCCGCAATGTTGACTGGATGCTTCTTATCAAATAGAATTATCTTCTGGAATTGAATTGCAAACTTGTAATGTGTGAATGAATTTGAAGTTGTCTGTGTTTTGATTTTCCTCCCAAACCACATTCCCCAATTGGAGATAGGGCTTTTCTTTATTGTGCCCATTAATATTGCTCTTATTACATGTATTCACCTTGCAGTTGGACTTTGAACTAGTGCCGTTTGCTAGTGACTGTCCATTTTTAGGGTCTCCAACGGCGGGTTCATATCATTCCATCAAACCAGAATTTCCAAAGCATTTGGGGCTAATATTTATCAAAAATCTTTTCTGGGTTTTGTCTTTTAAATTTGCAAAATTATGGGCTTTTACTTTTTTAACTCTGTCCGCGATGCTATATATGTATTTAGCCATTGATATTTGACGGAGTATCGTGTGTGTGTCAGGATTTTTCTCTGTCTTACTTTATCATCCGTTTTGTTTCATGATTTTATTTTTGAATTTGGTTTAAGCAATAATTTGGCACTGGAGGTTTGAATGATGTGTGATAATCGAAGTATTTAATGCAGACATTTAAACTCGGACAAAATCTGACATTCTAT
The DNA here is from genome assembly GCA_037975025.1 of Excoecaria agallocha. Classification (NCBI taxonomy): domain Eukaryota; kingdom Viridiplantae; phylum Streptophyta; class Magnoliopsida; order Malpighiales; family Euphorbiaceae; genus Excoecaria; species Excoecaria agallocha. The sequence goes on from CM075819.1 coordinate 3,910,292, forward strand.
TTAAACATTATTATATTATTATCTCCGTATTACTTTATCGATAATTATTTATTACTTGTTTTGTTTTTTTTTATCTATTACTTTAAGGTAAAATTTAAATTTTATTTATCTGTTATTTTTATATTTTTAATATATTTTAATTTATTTTTTCAATTTAATTTTTTTCAATAAAATTTGATAATTTAATTTTAATTATATAATTTAATATTAAATTTAAATCTATTTATTATTTTTTAATTCTAGTAAAAAAAACAAAAGCGACAGATAAAAAACGAATAAAGTATATGCTATTATCAATATTGATAGTTTAACTCATTTAATACAGTATAATTAGATATTTCTCTATTTTTTTTATATGTTACTTTTATTATTTTCATAAGAATTAAAAAATATTAATTAAGCTTAAATTTAATATTAAATTGAGTGATTTTAATTAAATTATTAAATTTAATTAATTCTAAATAAATTAATTTTTATTAAAAAATTAAATTACATTAAAAATTTAAAAATAATAAATAAATAAAATTTATATTTTATTTAAAAATAACACATAAAAAATAACGGTGGACTCTACTCTCAACTCTATCAAGTTAGCTTTTTAGATTCTTAAGCCTACAAGTTTCTTTCTACAAATATTGACTTGACTGTTCGTCTCTTGATATAAATCCATTAAGTGTTCTTTTTTTTCTTTAAAGTGACCAAAATTGTCTTGTTCTTTTTGTCAAGTGACTAGAATAGTTAGACAATTGTTATTATGCATAAATGCGGAAATACATTGTAGCGTTCTAAGTGTAAATTCAGAGTAGACAATCTTTGGATGCTACTGATTACAGTTAGGGGTGAGCATTTGGTCGGTTCGGTTCGGTTTTGGACCGAACCGATTGAACCAAAAACCGAACTTTAAGAAATTTAAGAACCGAACCGAAACCGAAGTATATAGAACCGAGAACCGAATGGACCGAAATAATTTCGGTCGGTTCGGTTCGGTTCTACCTGTTCTGGGTCAATGTAGGCTTTTTTTAATTGGGCTTTTAACCTATATGGGTCTATAAATTAAATTAATTTATATTCAACAAAATAAATTCATTTAAAATAACTAAAATTAAAATAATATACATAAATTTATTATATTATATCTATAATAAATTTCTCAATAATTTATCAATTTGAATTTCATTTTTTTATTTATCAATTTCTCAATAATTTATCAATTTGAATTCTTTTTTTGTTTATATATTATTATTTATTTTTTTAAGCTACACATATACAGTAGATGTTAACCTAATATTATTAGCAAAATTAACCAATTATAATACTTTGACTTGCTAATTCATAATTATCAAACTATTGTTCACTCGAATACAAACAAATGTATGTTTATCGAATATTATACAATAATATTTTTTATAAGTTTTATTTAGTCATGAAAATTTTTTAATTTATCGTAAATAATTTATTCAATACTAATTATATTTTTAATAATTGATGTTTATATTATCAATTAAAAAAATAATCAATTACTCACTGTCAAATTAAAAAATTTAATTTATTAATTAAAATTTGATATTCAATAATCTACTATATATATATATACACAACTGTGCCAGTGCCCACGCTGCCAAATCTTTGGCTTAAGAAAAATTTAATAGCCATGATGTATGCAGTGGGATTTGAACCTTGGACCTCCAGGGGTTATTTTTGTTTCCTAAACCATCAAGCCAACTTATGTTAGTTGAAATTTTAATACTATAAAATATATATATATATATAAATTTCGGTCGGTTCGGTTCTTTCGGTTTTTCAATTTTAAGAACCGAACCGATAAAACCGAAATTTTTTTCGGTTCTGAACCAAACTAACCGAAAACCGAACAAACCAAACCGAACAGACCAAAATCAATTCGGTTCGGTTTTGCACACCCCTAATTACAGTTGTTGTCAGCATCGTATTTGTGGGAAAAGAACTACACTCACGGCTTATTGTTAAGTATGAAAATAATTGAACAATTATTATTCCACAAACGTTCAAGATTTATATGATCAAGAATATGTGTAGCCGTGGTTGACTGGGAATATTAGGTGGGGGAAATAGGGTATAGAATTATTTATAATACCAAATCAGAGATGTCATTGTTTTGGAATGTTGTGGATTAAGTGATATGCCATTCCTCTAACTTACCCCATTAACATTTTATTAACATGGAACCGAAAAGAACAAAGAAAATGAACCAAAAACCCACGTGAGAGACAGCAGGTGAGAAAGCTTCCACTTACTCTCTGGTGGAGCAAGTTTGCCAGAACCACTCTAATTCATTGGAATTTCTTGCATCCTTGGATTTAACTCAACTCTTAATATGTTGACTTTGATTCACATAATACCATTAATATTTTATAAATATATAAACTCGTTTATAAATAGTAATCCCTTCGTTTTTTTTTTATCAATCACTTTTATTGTTTTTATTGAGATTAAAAAATCATAAATATACTTAAATTTAGTATTAAATTACGTGATTAAAACTAAATTAACAAATCTGATTGGTTAATTTGATGCATCATGTGACGGTGTGCTAAAATGATGTGCACTTTTCAATCACTAGGTATATATTGCACGACACGTATATTGGTCAACTTTTTATGTATGAAAATATGAAAGAAGAGGCATAGAATGTCAATGTAGAACTTCAATCACCCATTTAAAAATAACTTGTTCACATGGTATTTGGTCAAAAAGTTTGCAAAACAATTTTGAAGGGAATGAATGGGATTATCATTGGCTAATTAATTCCTTAATTATTTGTTCACTTTATTAATTGCTTTTTGGTGGGTATAAATGTCAACTGATTAATCAAAATTAGGTGATTATATATTGGTAGTGGAGTTTACTTTTATTCCCCCAAAAAATATTAGTAACCTTTATTTAATAAAATATATTAATTAATTCCCACATGTTAAGTGGAAATTATGCATTTCTCATTTCACATTTCTCCAACCTCCTTTTTCAAAACCACAATGTCAGAATCTTCTGAATAATTTCCGCACAAAGTTTATAATTTAATTTTCTTTTTTATGGGAAAGTTTATAATTTAATTAAGTGTACAGCATTCAACCTTTCATCATTTTATTTGAATATGGTATATTTTATTGATTTTTAGCCACTTAGTTCTTGGGTTTATGTTATTTTAATTTTTGAAAAATGCATTTTTAGCCCATAAAACTTTACAAAAATATATAAATCCCTCTGCTAAAAGTACAAATTTTCAATTAAGATGTCAAAATTGAAAGTTAAAGGGGGGTTCAATTGAAAAAAAAAATCAGTTGAGACATGCCATTGTATATTTTTACAAAGCTAAGGGCTAAAAATGCAATGATCCTTAAAATTAGTGCATTTTACAACTCCTAAAAGACAAATTGTAAATTGTTGACTAGATTATTAAGAATATACTAGTTGAGAATTAGATGGATGAAGTCAAGTCATCAGAATCCAAATGTATCAAAATGGAGACAATCGGACAAGAGAAGCAGAAAGCAGTTAGAATTCTTATATTATATTAGTTTGCATAACATTAATATGTATAAGTATAATATATTAATTTGTAATATTTTATATCGTACTTATAATATATTAATTTTATAAAAAAATTAAATATAAATTAAATTAAATTATTTATATTATTATTAATTTAAAAAAGATTATGATTATAAAATATAATTTTTACTACATATATTAATTATTTATTAAAAAATAAAATTCAAATAAGGTTCATTGTCAACGAGAAATAGAAAAAGAAACAAAAAATATGGCATTATACATGAATTATATATAAATTAATAATTTTAAGTCTTGATAAACTAAAATAACAATTAATAGAATGCAATTCCTAGCAAGGTACACCACTGAACTTGTGATTTTTTTTTTTTTAATGTACACAAAATAGAAAAAACTTGAGGAAAATTTGACATGAAATGATGGCAACATCGAAAATAGAGAGACATCAAAAATTTGCACTTTCATTTTCCAACACAGTGTTATACGAATCCAAGAATAAATTGTATATTATTTTATACAGTGTGTATAAAATAATGAATTTTATGGTATAATATGTTATTCTCACATAAATTTATTTAAAAAAAAATCAAACACTCTATTAGCATAAGCATGTATGATATTATGTTATAACATATGCTAGCCAGTAAATTCGAATGGCTTGAATGTTTTAAATATACCCTACTGGATAAAAATTATTACTTTTTATGATTAAAGTCATTTTTTGTCATTAAATCTTTCAAACTTGTTGGAAAATGTCACTTCATTTTGAATTGTTTTTGTTATTAAAGTTTTTTTTTTAAAAAAAGGATAAATTTGCCATTATAACTTTTTAAAATAAATAACTTTTGTCATTAAAGTATTGATATAACCATTAAAATATAAGATACGTTGAATTATATGGTTGATTTTCATAGAGATATTTTCTCCCTATTTAAAAAAGTTAATAGCAAAACCAACTCAAAAAATATTGATTATAAATTTTTAAACAATTTAAAAAGTTTAATAGTAAAAAATAACTTTAATCTTATTTTTATTCATTAATTTTATTTATTTACCGAATAAATACTCGTGGGTAGCAATGCAGTACATAAAAAAGTTACTATAATTTATAAAAGAGTCTGAAAGCAACATTACAAGAGAGGAACAAAAGACGCTAAGAAAATAGTGTAGTAAACACTAGAATTATCTAGGCAATATGATTCATGTCAAATCGTTAAAAACACATAAAATTTATAGCAGAAGCGTATTTGTATTCGTGATCTGCATTGGAAGACAAAATTTTCTTTGACCAGTGATATTCCAAATTGATAGATAGGATAAAAATTGTTTTCTGCAGACAGAAATTCAGAAAGACAATACCTCTTACCTATAATTTGGGGACCATAACACTTTTATATAGTAAAATTTTTCTTTATTTCTAATTTAATCCGTCATAAAATTAAAAATTATAAAAAAGTATCTATGCATTTAACTCATAATTATAATATTATTATTATTATTATGGCCCACTTTAATTCCTTCTAAATTAGATCACTTTAATATTTTGGATCAAATATTTTAAATGATAGTTATGACATATAATTATTATAATCTCAATATATATAATGTATTTATTCATAAATCCTAACAATCTCCCACTTGGACCGCGCGCGCGCATACACATATATATATATATCAGCATATTGCCTTATAATTATATGTCAACTTTATGAGCTCAAAACTTCACTATCATAATCAAAGACATGTTTGAACAATCTCGTCCATCAATTATGCCTATATAGAATCAAGGTGACTTTTGTTACATATATTTCGTAACTAAATCCATCACTGATCACATATACAAACACAACCAAATGACATAGATCAATTATGGATGCATGGCATGAAAATTACATGTAATGTAATTTAAACATGTCTATTTTCAAGTGGTCCACTTTATAAATATAGTAAGATCAATCCATATCCAAAAACAAAGTGTGAATAACTCAAATCCTTTTCTGTAGAAAATATCGATAAACCAAAATAAAAAATGTGTCTATAATAAGAAAGCATGTAACACCCCAAGAATTTTCGATCACGTGAATAGTACTTTTCGAGATAAATAGTGCCACCATGGGCCCATAAAATTTTTTCTTCACCATTGAAAAGTATTATTCATAACGAATCTGGTGTTATAATTTGGGCTAAAATTGAGGTCAAATAAGTCTTCAAAAAGGAAAAATAAAATAATTAACTGGACCGATATAGTTGATTAGGAACTTTAACTAACTTAAAAATATTTTCTGAACTTCATAAAATTATTCCGATTACACCAATTGACTGAAAATTTTTTGAAGACTTTGAAAATTCAGCTTTCGGACTGATTAAAATTTACATTCGGGGCTAGTTTGATATCGAAACGACCTCGAATTGATCCGAAATTTTAAGCATGACCTAATTAACATTTTTAGAAATTTTTGGTATAATTTTTATCAAAAATTGACAACTAAAAGTGTATTGACCAATTAAATAGTGACATATGATATTAGACCCACTGAGAACTTAATTTCTTTTGTCCTAAAGTGGGTGTATAATTAATGTGGTAAAAGAGATCTTTATTTCTTGAGTTTTGGCCGACCAAAAGACCATTTTTTTTCCTTTTGCCGTGGCTTCATCTTCTTCTTCTTCATTTGTTCTTTGTTTTCTAAGCCAAATTCACAAATTTCTCAACCCTCATCTAAAATTAAATTCTCTTATCTTGCTTTTCTTCACCTTTGGTTGCTATGGGTGGTGGAAGAATGTGAATAAAGTCTAATTCTTCAAGTGGTTAAATTGGTGAGTTGGAAAAAATTTAGTTTTATTTGATAATTAGAGTAATTAAGTGTTAATTATAATATTGTGAGTATTATTTGAGCAAAAATTTGACTTAATCTATGGTAATTTTGACCATGAAATTGCTGCCAATTGAAGAGCAAGGAGAGGGAAGCAAACCAACCAAAAATAAAGGGAAAGACAAAGTTGTTGAGTGATTTTGTATGTGAATAATTTTAAACCATTTAATTTTACAATATATATGTTGTATATATAATTAGAAAAAAAATTAAGTTAATTATTAATTACGAATTAATTATGAAATTGGACTTAGAATTGTACAATTAGAAGATAAATTAGTGAAATTATGGTATTTAATTAAAATTTAGACAAGTTTAATTTTAGAAAAAATTTCGGTTACTAAAAAAAATTAGGAACTAAAATGAAATTTTCTGAATTAAATTGAAATAAATGAAAAATAGATGATTTTATGTTTAGTGTGATTAATTTGAGTAGAAAATATAATTTATAAGGAAATTGGAATAAGGTAACCGAATAGGGACCTTAAGAAAATTTGTGAAATTTTGAGATATAAATCGGAATAAATGCAAAATAGAATATAATTAATTTATATAACATGTAAGGAGCATGTATTGAAAAAGAAAGTAATAAATAAAATAAATAAATAAATAAAATAGTGGTAATTGAATTGTATGATTTTAATAAAAAAATGGTATATTTGAAATACTGAGACTGTTTTTAATAATGTAGACTAACTATTACCATGAATCGGTAATGATCGATGCATTATTGTAAATTATATTAAATTGTAATTGTATTTTGCCCTTAGTGTTATGTGTAAAATCAGAAATTATGATGTACATGGCTAGCCATAGGGACATTTTTGTAACCGTGGTAGCAAGTTATGACGACTTGTATAGTGGTAACCTTGATATGGTTTCACGTCTATATTGGAGTGTTTGGGAAAAATGAAAAAGAAAGAAAGGAAAAAAAATATGTGTAATTGATACTATCGGAGTACTGGGACCTATAGGGTCCGTAGTTCCGTTCATCCTAATTAGTGATATATTTTCATGCTATACTAGGGGCAAGAGAATTAAAATACTGTATTGACTAAAGTATAAAAAGATACTGTATGAGCAATAGTATTAAAATACTGTATTGACTAAAGATATTGTATGAGTAAAAATGTAAAACTTGAAAAGCAAGAATAAATTATTGTTTGTACAAAAGTTTACTGAAAAATAAGGATAAAAGCCTAAAAGAACTGATAAACAAAGAAATTAGGACAAAAGTGCATTTTTGAAACTTTAGGGACTAAAGTGAAAATTTATCCCTATAGTGAAAAATTCAAGTTTAAAGTGATAAAATTTGAGAATAAAACTTGAAAAACTATAATTGAGAACAAATTTTTCAAGTAAGGGTAAAATAGTAATTTTATCAATAAAAGTGAAATTTAGAAATTAATCGAAAAAAATTTTATATTATAATGAAATACAACTATGAAGAATATGTGAATGAACTGTAGTGATATTTCGGGGTTTCATATTTATGTTCACCGATAAGTACTTTTGTACTTAGCGTGTGATTTTTGTACTGCACGCAGGAGACAGAGACTGAGTTCGTGCTGGAAAGGAATCAATGTTAGAAGGATCCAGCATTTTTGTGGTTTTGTTTAGCATGTTCATATAGATGTTGCCTTGTAGGACAACATGGCTAGTTTTTGGACTGTGTATAGTTTTGGACTTGTATATATCTATTATGTACTGTAAATAAGTAGATGGGATAGCACAAGAATTGTTCTGTATATATGTAAAATTTTTTAAAAAAATGACTGTTGTTATGTATTTGGCTGATCTTGTGGAGTATAAATTTAGATTGTGGAGGTTGGGTTGGATATTATGAACATGTTGGGAGTGTTTTGTGACTATTGCAGGAAGGCAAAATTTGGGTTTCAGCCGTTATACTGTCCGAATTTTTATAGATTAATTAATAAGATATTTTAAAATGTGGGACCCACGACTTAATGGTTAAAATATTGAATGCTATCGATGGATAATTTAATAATAATTTATATACCACCGCAGTATAATGTGACACCGGTATTCTGACCAATGTCCGGCTATCGGGTGTTATAACGTAAGATTACAAACTCCCACTGAAATAAAAAATTCTCAAAAGACATGACACCCATGTGAGCAGTATGCTCATTAAAGACCTTGGGTGGTAAATAACAATTCCGTAAATATAGACATTTAAAAACTAATCTACTTAAAATTTACATAAAGAATCATTTCCTGTATGGATCTCTGTGTTATTGTAAAACACTAGCGAATATATTTACAGTATGCTCACCGCATCAATGATAAAGCTCGGTAGAAATCGGATTGCTCTTAGAAAGTAGCTCCTGATTGGTACCTGAGTCAACTTGTAAAAAGAGGTATTGTAATGGCTTCAACACCGGGTTAGCCGTAAATAATACCTTCCGACAGTAAATAGTATTTTCCGGACCCGAAAGGACACCCGGAAGTCGAAAATATTTTATTGGACCATTTGAAAGGAATAGTCATGGTGAACCTATGGTTGAAATTTGAAGTGAATTTGAGGTCAAATGAGCTTTCAAAAGTCAAAATTACGAAATAGATAGCGAGTCAATTTTCTTAATAGGGAAGGGAACTTGATTTTGCTTAAATAATTAAAAATAGTAAACGAACTCCGAATATCGCCAGATTTTGCGTGCCATCATGAATTTTTATGTAGAATATTTTGGTGATGAGAATTGAATTTTTGGGTGACTCCGGTAGTTGTTGAATCAGACCGATAAGTTTGAATCGGATCGATAACGAATTCCGATTGAGCCAAAAATTTACGTCCTACCTATTTTTGATGTTTTAAAAATTATGGAATCGAATTTGTAGTGATTTAGAGTGAGAAAGCGAAGAAATCATGTTGGGCTTTAAATTAGGTTGTTAATGGACTTTAATTAATTAATTAAGCCCAATAACCAACCCAAGCCCATTTCACCCAAAAGAAGTGGTATAAAAAGAGGAAAAATTCTGAAAAATTCCAGCGATTTCTTCTTCTTCTCCACGTCTTCTTCTCTTGGCCGAAATACTCCACCATTTTTGTTGAGTTTTCTCTTCTTCTTTCTCTCCATTTCACACAAAAATCAGCCCTCTTATAATATTTTCCATCTCTCTAGTTGAGATTAGTATCCTCCTCTCTTCAAAAGAAGGAATAAAATCAAGGAAAATCAAAGAAAGAAGTTTAGAGGTTTAGTTGAGGTAAGAGAAATCAAAGGGTTTAATTTTGTTCTAAGGTGTTTTCTAGTATTTTAAGGTCTCTAGATTTCATTTTTAGTGTTAATTTTAGCATTTGAGGTCAAGAAAATTGTGTTGTGATGGCTTGAAAATTCGGTTTCTATAGGATTTTAAGGATAAGAGCCATCCAAGCAAGCTAAAGGCAAGAAAAAGAAAGTTTAGGCATCCCAAAGCTAAGAGAAAATGTAAGTGACTATAAAATCCCTTAATTTTCCATTTAATATGAATTTTCTTGATTATGTAACTAAAATAAAAATATGTAAAATTGTTAATTGATGCAATTATGTTAGGGTAATAGCAATTGGATTAGAGAAATGATGAATGAAAAGTGAAAATGAAAGAAATAAAAATATTTAGGAAGAAATTTAATTGTGGCCGAAATTGATAATAAGGAAAAATGATGAGAAATTTGCATGTAAATGATGTATGTTGGCTTAAAATAATTGTAGACATGATAATTGATGTCTATAAATTTTTAGAGAATATTTAGAAATTATTTGAAAATTTTAAAGGTTATGTATAGGGTATGTGTTGAATGAAAATTGTGATTTATTGTGAATTAAATGATTATTTTGATGAAAAATGACATTGACCAATAAATAATGCATAAATAAATTTTATTAGAATTTATTAAAGTTATTGAAATTTTATTGAAATTTTTATGTGTATATGTATAATGGAAATAATTGAAATAGCAATGCATAATTGTATAAAAATGGCTAAAGTGATGAATAAGTATGACAAATAAATTAATGTCAATGACGAGAAATAAAAAGTCAACCGACGGATTTTTTTGAAATAATTATTAGGTCGTGAAAATAATAAGAATAATGAATTATTGAAAAATAATTCGTAAATAAATAAAAATGATGAAAATAAATTAATACGTAAATAAAGGAAAGATAAAATGAGTTTTGAATAGAAAAAGGAACTTAAATGAAAGAAAATAAAAGTTTTGGGGCAAAATAATAATTTTGCCAAAGTGGATAATTAATGAGTAAACATAAATAAGAAATAGTAATAAAGGCAAAATAGTAATTTCGGAGACCTAACTGTGCCAAAAGAAAAAATTTTCATGATATGGGGACTAAAATGTAATTTTACTCGAAAATGGTAAAAGAAAGAATAAAGGATGAATAATGGAAGAAATGGTATAATAAAAATAGAAATAAATGATTATAATGGCAAAATTGTAATTATGTATTCGAAATGAATAATCCAATAGAAAAAGTCAAATTATGTATTTTTGCGGCATAAAATAATAAATTATATTAATGAAATTCCTAATTGTGCGAAATGTAGTAAATAAAAGTGTGACTAATTTATCAAAATAAATTAGTCAATAAAAAAGCAGTAAAAGAGTATAAAAGTATAAAATATTTCGCTGACGATATAAAAGTCAGTTAAGTGAATAATTAAACGTTTTGGACAAATAAAAAAAAAATAAAGTGTAATCAGTCGAGCTTAAAAGTATTGAAAAATAATTCGTAAAAAATTATATAAAAAGAATAATAGAAATTTGTGAATTATAATACTATAATTCATAATTTATAATCTGTATAAAAGATTGAAAAGTTTAAGTATCTGAGTGAATTATCGAAGAATAATTCACAAAAGTGACTGGAAAAGAGAAAGTGAATAAAAGGATAAAAAAAGCTATTGAATAGTCAAAAGCACAAAAGAGTGCATTTAATCAGAATAAAGTATAGTAACAAATAAAAGAAAGAACTTAAAGATTTTAAATGTCAAAAAACGTTTACAAATGTGACTGATTATGTTTGCACTTAGCGATAGACGGGTATTATGATTCTTGTTTTGGATATAATTGGCTAGCCATAGGGACACATCTGTACCGCGGTACAAGTCATGGCGACTTGCTTAGCTATGGGCGGGATATTTGATCTCCATAGCTTTTGTAAAAGTAAAAATGTATCTGTTTCTGCTTTGTGAGACTTGATCTTTCGAGATCATTTCTCTATCTGTTATGTGGGACCTTCGGATCCAGTCCCGAGTATCCTTTGTGGAAAACCTGTTATATTGTACTAAGGGCATATCGAAATGAATAAATTAATACTGTTTAATTGAACTGAATATAAAGATATAAAAGTTATATCGAAAAACGATTCGATTGAAAGAGAATGCAAAGTTGAAATAAATCTATAAGGTTTCTGACAAGTGTACTTAAAAAGAAAAATAAAGATTTTATAAGAATAAAGTATTAAATCAATGTTTAGTTAAGCTTTTATAAGAAATTCAAATATATCTTGTTTTACGTGAAAAATATAATTTTAATTGCTTAGTAATTCTTGTACCATTTACCACTGTAAAGATAATGACATGTCTGAAAAATAATATTAATTTTTCTGCTTAAAGTTAAAAAGTGATGATAGTGACAAAAAGTGAACTTAATGCTTAGGTAACACTTTTCTGAAAGATAAGTTACCTGAAAAGTAAAACGATATAAGGCATATAATTATGCAATAAAGGAAAAGTAAAAGATATAAGTTTTAATTAGATAACTAAATATGAATAGTATATATAAGAAGAAAAAAAGTTTTGACTGCAAAGTACTCCAAAATAGCTATATCGCTTTGCGATGAAGCTTATAAGCCTTTTAACAGTAATGTAATTATTAGAACAAAGTTAAAGTAAAGTAAAGTAATAAATAGTAAAAAGTGAAGTCAGAATATAGATTGAATAACTGACTAGTAAAGCAAGTAGTCAAAGTAATTTATTTTGGTACTAGTAATGACACGAGTACCAATACACATCGCTAAATGAAATGATAATTAAATTGCTATGACTAAAGGATAAAATGAAAGTACTGATAAAAAGTAAAAGTTATAGTAAAGATTAACATAAAGATAAAAGGTAAATCTGATATTGATCTACCTAAAAAGATACTATAAGTACAGTTAAAAGTTTAGAATAAAAGAACAATGATTATCAGAATATGAATTAATAACATGAATAATGATAACTGAAATAAACGGAAATGTTTAATGAAATAAGAATAGTAGAAGCATAAATTATAAAATTATGCTTATTCTTGGGAAATTTTTGGATTAGTAGTCACCACTGGGCATATTTAATGCTCAGCACGTAGTGTTTACTGCGTGCAGGTTCTGAAGCGTGGCGGGAGCATAGTACATTGAAGGTCCAGATCGGAAGAGAAGATTTTTGTGTTAGTTGGTGTAAGCTTTTGGCATATATATACTTAGACTATTAAGGTAAAGGTTTGAATGGTATTTTGGTTATATGTTTATTTGTCTTGGAGGTATGGATTAGTATAAGTTTTGAGTTGATGATTAATGTTTGTTTATAAGACTGTTATTTGATTCTGAAATTTTTGTAAAAGTTTTCTCAAGTAGTTGAATTGCACAGAAAAAAAAAACTTACCGTCGTCAGCTAAGTCTCGTTTCGTTAAGGACTGTTCTGATAAAGGTGTTACAGGTATCCTGACGGGGTCCGACGAGGAGACTCTCAAACGGTCAAGTTAATAAAATGGCATAAGATATCGTTTCCTTTCAGAATAATGATCTTAAAATCACATACATGGGATCCCGACTTATTTAT
>CM075819.1:3923747-4048825 GCA_037975025.1 Excoecaria agallocha
CAACGGATTTAATTTTCGTTGCTAATTTTCATCTCAATTTTTTTTTCGCTGCCAAGTGCCGCTATATTCCGTTGTTAATTTCCATTGTTAAATTTAAAATCATTGTTAAAATAGCAACGGAATTAAATTTCATTGCTAAATTTAAAATCGTTGTTAAAATAGCAACGAAATTTAATTCCGTTGCTAAAAAATAATATATATAAGAAAAAACCCTATTTCTTTCATTTTTGTTCTTCTTTTCATGATTTGGCATTTTCTTTTTCTCAGATCTGCCACTTTTCGCTCCGTTTTTCCTTAGATCTACCGCTATCCGGACGACCGTGAGTCCTCATCGTCTCCCTTCTTTTTGGTGCTTTCAAGGGTCAGCAATTTCTATCCTTTTTCTCCTTTTTTTCTATTTATTTATTCATTTTAAATCTCTGTTTCAATAGGAGTAAGAAGAAGAAGAAGAAGAGAGCTTTTCGGTTTGATTTTAATTTTTATCTTTGTAGCTAAGCCGCGGATCTTTAATGCCTATGTTGGGAAGCCTGGAGGTAGGATACTATTATTTCTTCTCTTTCCTATTTGAATGAACTTGCTGAGATTTTTTCTGTTTGAATGAACTTGCTGAGATTTGTGGGGTTCCGTTTTAGTGAGAAATCAAATATTTTACTGCTTCCTAATCATTTCCTATAACACTCTTTTTAGTTGCTTTGTTGTTTCTCTCCCAAAAATCCTACCTTTTCACTAATCCATTGCTCTCACACACAAGCTTTATTAGGTGAATCGGACTCAAGCTTAGATTTAACAATCGTCCTACACTGCACAACCCTTACGTTATTGCGCTTGGCAAACTTGGTTGGCTCTAGTTTTTTTTCCAGCCTCTAAATTATAAAAATGTATAGATTCACTGCTCTAGTTCGTAGTTATTCAAGATAAATGGTGTCTACACTTTGTATTTAATAAGTTACAATTTTCCCTTATAATAATGCCCAAAATAAAGAATTGGAGTTCAAGATTAGTTGCATTAAGGGTTACTGACTTGTATTACAGCGTTTCTAGGTTCATTTTCCACTGCTTGTTCCTTCCATGTTTGTATATGCCCTATATTTATGTTTTTTATATCTCAATTTCTCAATAGTTTTGGACTGGAGATTTTGATATTTAGATGTTAAAGATATTTGGATCAGATGAATTTGGGCGAATAAATGAGTTTTGGATGGATAGAAAAGGAATGATGCGGCAAATTTGTCAGTGAACTCTAGGAAAGAATGCTGGACTCATGATGGTTTGGAGAAATTGGTAAGATTGAATGCTGAAGAACCTAGGATTATTAAGTGATGCTTTGATGCTTCCTATTTATCATAGTCTTTAGAACTAGATCGTACTGTTGCCTATAAACCCATTGACAGGTCAATTGTTTGAAAGTGAGGTAGATAAGATAAATTTTTATTAAAAAAATTGCTCATAGTACTTGCCAAAGATTGTGTTTTGTGATATGGAATTGTCCATAGTTTTGGTATATAAAAGATAGTGGTTAGGATTTTTCATAGATTTAATTAAAAATAATAAATAATTATATTTAAATTTATTATTAAATTATGTGATTAAGATATGGATTCCTTTCACTTGAACTAGAAAAAGAAAATAATTTATATAAGTGAAAACAAGAAAAGACCAAATGTCCCTAAAAAATCCTAAAAACTTTAAACTGAAAAATAACAACCTAAACGTAATTTTTTGGGCCCGAAAAATGCCGTTACAAGAGCTTTGCTTTATAATAAATAACCATCTCAAAACAAACTTTCCGAAAACATATTATAATAAGAAATCTGACACCTGTAGCAAAAGTTATGACCAAAATAATATGTACCGTAAAAATAATCCATTTAGGCTTTATGTTATATTTCTTCATTTCTTCTCAAATTCTAATTTAATTTAGGGTTTTTATTATCTATATTTTTGATGATAAATTGTTGGTAATGAGATTGCATTCACGCACTTATTCCCTAAAAAGCATCAAAACTAGTCTCATTTTGTATATATGTAAAATTATGCAACTTATAAAAAAACAAAATTGACTTTTGGTTGCTAAAATTAGCAACCAAAATGATTTTTCCATTGCTAAAGTTACCAACGGAATTGACAGAATAGTCTTTTCCGTTGCTAAATTTAGCAATGGAATTGATATTTCTGTTGCTAAAAAATTATCAATTCACCGAAAATGAGTTGGTTGAATTTAGCAACGGAATTCATTTTTCATTGCTAAATTTAGCAACAGAAATGAAATTCCGTTGCTAAAAAATAGCAACTGCCGGATTAGCAATGAAAATTTTCGTTGCTATTTTTTATTAGCAACGGAAAATATCAATTTTCGTTGCTATTTTTTCGTTGCTAAATTGCATTTTTCTTGTAGTGACAAATATATCACAAACAAAGTTTTCAAAAGGAAAAAATACACCTCTTACATCTACAACCTACTTCTACAAGACTATCTCTCATTAGTCTTTGTGACTTTGCAGACACCTCTCACTTGTGGCACCTCAAAATGAGGAAAATGGAGAAGGCATAAGCACGGTTTCAAGAGAGAAATTTGGGAGAAGCAGCAAAAAGGCAGAGCCTATGTCACCTACTGTGGCAGGTGATAAAAAGCTAGAAAAAAATCTAGCTATTCATTCATCTTCCTAAAATGGAGAAAAGCAGGAAATGAAGAAAGTTCATTATAATCGAGTAGCTTTATCGAAAAAGATAAAAGGAAGAAAAAAAAAGAAGAAAAAACAAAAGCATTTTAGGGAAGTATAAGAGATATGCCTATTTATAGGAATCTCCAAGAAAAATAGCTTTGGAACATTAACGAGTATGGCCATGTGACAACCTCCAATATATACGGAGCCAAAATCGAAATGTCAAAAGGGGATAACAAAAAATCATCATCATAAATGCACGAAGTACAAAGAGACAGCCATTGAAAATGGCTGATATTTCATGCCTCTCAAAGCAACATCATTAAGAAATGCGATAATTGAAGTGCCTGGAATATTGAAGAACTTGAACAAGTCAAGTATCCAAGTCGACTTATCAAATCCCGATCATATGACTTAGGAAGAAATCTTCGCCACCATGATCGAAAAGTAAAAACTCAATCCCCCACATATGTCATCAAAGACGACCAGATCTGGCCTAAAGGCTTGTAAAACCCTGAGCAAAATAGTAGCACTCTAAAAGACAAAGGATAAAAAAATGGCTCGGTCTCCGAAAAGATTAACTTTGGCTCACACACCAATCGAAGAAGTAGGCAGTCCTTCCATTAAAGTAGTCCTTTCACTAGGAAAACCCGACCGCCTAGAAAATCAGTAAAAAGTTGGAAAGAAGACAAATCAAGATCTGCTATCACCTGATTGAGATGAATTGTTCACTAAAGCTAAGCCAGCCAAGCTTCTTATAAAAGTTGAAGCCTAACGTCTAATCGATACTCTACAATGAAACTAGAGCACCATGCAAAAGAAAACGAAAGGAGAAGCTAAACGCATCAACCGAAAAATAAAAAAAGATTCTATAAAACTCGAAAAGACTCTGACTCGTTTTGTAACACCTTTACTGATAGTCTAACTGAAACAAGTAATAAGCCGAATTTTTTTTTTTGAATCTTAACTAACCCATCGACTCTAAGCTTGTCCAAAAAGAAATACTTATAAATTAAGTAAGCCGATAAAACTATACTTGACCAAATGACTAATTATCAAATAAAAATCCGGCAATATAACGCCCAAAAACTTATCTAATCCACCTGAAAATCAGACAATTTTCTCAGCTCTTGAGGGGCACAACAATACAAAAATAATTTGTACAAGCATCTCATATATCTATTCTCATCATTAATCATATTTCTTAAGATAATTCATTGTTACAAATAACACTCTTAAACCGCCATAAAACTCCCAAATAAAAAGTAATTTACATATAAAATCGCCTCGATACATTAATGAACTTCAAAGGTGAATTGCATGAAACTAGATCCCCTCTTCTTATGGTTGAACCATAGCAGCTTCCTAACCCGAAACCAGCCTATCCTGTTATCTACATGGATAACAAAACCCGTTCTAAGCTATAAAGCTTAGCGGGGAACAGTATAATCTAAAAAAAATTTTTTAAACATGTAATATCAATTATACAAGTACAAAGTTGATAACACTCCTAATTGATACCTTAAATTACCTTAGATCCTAGTTCTTCATTCAGCAATAAATCACAAGCAATAGCGACAGAACATCTTACTTATATAGGCAGCAAAACTTAATAACTCAGTAAGCAATTCAATATGCATTGTTATCACAAAAGACGTTTGGTATAATTTCTTCATACATATACATCTTCTAAAGCAAAGTATGCAATCTAAATTCACTTTCATGTAATCATTAAAATAATATTAACAAAGTGAACCATAACAATTATAAATAATGACATCAATAGACTCCAATTTGAAACGAGGATCAAGCACCAGAGCAACAAACAACATAATATTCACATTACTAACATTTGTCCAATACTTATCAATTTTTTTCATCTTAACAGCCATTGCTTTTAAACCCAAATGGTCGATTTTGCACCATGAAGAAATTAACAAGCTAATACCATCAATCTATCTTATATATTCATTCTCAGTGACATAAAGAGAGCCAGATAAATTCATGATTGTTTCACGTAACACTTCAATAAAATGAAGTATACTTTTAGCATATTTCCAATCACCCCTATTGTAACACCATAGTGTGCCATAAATTATGTACTTGATCGATGACAGAGTGGTATACATACCTATATATATATATATATATATATATATATATATAGACACATAATGCTTATATAGAATTAAGAATCATATGCTCATCAATATTATAACTTTCAATTTATCATCCATTTGCTGTACATATATAAGAGGATAATTTTTATGTAAATTAGTTCTGAATTATAACATTTCTTATCTTTTATACTTTTTAATTTATTTTCATATTAATGCCCCTAGTACAGTGCCGACAGAAATACTCAGACTGGATACACGGGATGTGGACCCCACAGAGCCATAACAGACTGAGAAATGACTCCAAGGACCATTTCTCCAAAGAACAGATAACAGATACAGATAATAGATACAGATAATTACTATAGAGATCAATGATCCTACCATAGCAAAGCAAGTCGCCATGACTTGCACCGCAGTACAGATATCCCTATGGCCAGCCAATTATATCCTGAGCTAGTTTTTACTGCCAGACTATTTTCTAAGGGCACAAAAGATCACTTACTTTCAATACATTTATCAAATTTCTCATCATTTCAATTCCTTTTCAATCCAAAAAATACAGTTATTCAGAATCTTCAATATTCTTGTACAGTTTGTGAACCATCTTTCACTTATGTCATGAATTATTTCACAATAATTCAGCAGATTATTTTTAAGCTACTCTTCAGTCATCAAAGTAATCTACTTTATGTAGATTCTTTCAAATTATTTTAAACATTCCAATAATCATGTATTAACAATACTTGTAATCATCATGATAATTCATACCTGACTATTTTATGATCATAAAAATGAATTCATATACAATTATTTAAACCATTGACGCGTGAATCAACATATAAACACATAATCACAACAGAAGGACGTACCTGCATGGCTCCTCATAACTATCTCCCATGCTCCATTGTGTTTAATTTAATCATTAAACATATTATGTTCGATACATGTACTCAATGTATTACCCTTAATAGAGATGTCTATATATAAATATAAATTTAATATCATGCTTATATATGTAACAATATCATCTCAATT
Source organism: Excoecaria agallocha (assembly GCA_037975025.1). Lineage (NCBI taxonomy): Eukaryota > Viridiplantae > Streptophyta > Magnoliopsida > Malpighiales > Euphorbiaceae > Excoecaria > Excoecaria agallocha. Next base: position 3,929,566 of record CM075819.1, read on the forward strand.
AGTCATATATCAAGGCAACCATGTGTAAAAACATAGCATTTTTATCATCAGTTTCTCATACTATCATAAAAGCATAACCATGATCCTATATCCACTCCAGTTAGTATCATGATGCACATAATGACCATTCAAGTATCAGACAAGAATATATCAAGAGAGGTAAATGTGTCATATTTAAACCAATAGCTTGTTACTATACTAGTTACATTCTCACTTGCTTTATATTATAACATTATAGTTTTCACCTATAATCTATTGAATCCCAAATAATCGTCTTTATACTCTATCATGATCTCTTACGTGTTAAGTAATTTCTTTGTTCAACAAGATGCATCATGAAAGATAATAGCATATATGAAGTTAAAACACTTTATAACCCCATACTTGTATATATTTTATAGTAAGAAATGAGAATAAAACTGTAGTTAACTTTAACTATCTCCAAAGAGTAACCTCTTTTTCCTTTTAACTTGATCAAATATTGTACATGTAACTAATTTATTTAGACTTTAACCATCATAACCTAGTCACCTTTCTTTTACTAAATTAGAAGTTATGCAATGATAGTAACTACGACTATTAGATATAAATTCTTATTATTATAACAGACATATTACTATATTATAATTTTATCAAACCATATAATTATAGAGTAAATCCATATATCATTCGGTCATCATATGTTAAGTTGAACTTATTTAAGAACAATCTTAATAAAATTGATACTTTGGTTAATCTATTTATTACTTATATTTATTTATTTTTTTTTAAATAGAGAGAAACCGACAACAAACACCCGTGGACACTGTATTTTTCACACTTTCACCTTGTAATCTCCTTTTTAACTAAACCATAGACTTACAATCACTAATAATTCCAATTATATCATATTGTTAGTATACTCAGGAATTACATCGTTATAAATTAAACAACTAGTTTTTAAAACAAAAACAATTCCATTACCAACTAGACTCTTTTTAATAAACCATGAGCTGTGTTTAAACCATTTTCTACATACTTAATAATGTGAAAAAGTAACGGTTAAAAAGACAATACATCATTACTTTACCGTTAAACCAATTACACAACCAAAAGAATAAGTCAAGTCATTTACTTTCACTATCTTCTTAAGAAAATTAGCCCATTCAAATGTGTAACATTACATGAAAGTCCAAATTAAACATAGATCTCCCCTTCTATCACATGAGGCAAACTTTTAATGCCAAATATAATTAAATTCCCTGAATCTATCCTTTCAAGGAACTCCTATAACAGAATAACAAAACCCACTCATATTCACTAAAAACTAAGGGTCAAAGGATTTGTCAAAATTTCAATATACGCATCTAATAAAGACGTCATTTAATTATTATTTGTTCCAAGGTATTAACTATGCTGCCACAAACAATTGAAATTTGACGAGTTAATCTAATATGGATCTTATGCAAATTTAATTCATCTTTACCATGAACACACCTATGCCAACCAACAAGAGACAACATCTCAGGTTCTTTTTTTTATTTGTCTTTCTCTAGTTAACTTTACAAACACCCACGTTTAGTGTCAATGTCTTTACAGTCTTACAATTTCTATTTCATTTCTAAACTAACAATTATGCTGCACAATATAGTTCAATTAAACTAAATCTAGTGATGGGTACTTATATAGTCTCCGACGTGCAAACCTTAAGTTTTATGTCCATAATAACATAAAAATTTAACCAAATCTTACTTCAAAATTATACACGAAATCAAATTGTTAACATAATTCCCATATCGAAAAGTCAAATCCCAGAATGCCCCCTCCATTATGCCTTGCCGGAGTCTCGTCGGAGCCTCATCGGAGACTCACCGGAGACTCATCGGAGCCTCACGCCTAAAGCCAGAGTCATCAGTAGCTTTCTGATGGTCTTCACACGCCCCAAGGCATCGTGGTTTGGCCAGAAAGTCACTTGGAACCGCTGGCTGCCACATGCTCCGATCTACACTTCGCCGACGAGTGAGGATGAACGAAGGGCACCGAAAGATCTGCCTCACCACGAGGAGCATTCCAGTGGTCTCCGTGACACCAACCGCTGCCGCTGGTTATCGAAAAGAAGAGAAAATTGATCCGGTCAAGGAAGAGAAAAGACACGGATCGGGGGAGGAAACGACGGCGCTGTCAAGGAAGAAACGGTGAGGGGCGGTAGCCGGTGGCCAAGGTAGTGGCAGCCGCGCCGATCGCCGGCGAGAGCGCCGCTGATCGGTGGCAACGCCTCTCCTCCGCCCTCTCCTTCTCTTCTCGATCTCCTCTCCCTCTCTCATCTACTTTTTTTTTATTTCTTTCTTTCTTCTCTTTAAATTTTTAACCACATAACTCTTTCAAAATCTCACTATACACACAACTCTTTCAAAATCTCACTATATCTCTTTTCTTTCTTTTAAATATCTTCTATTTACTCAATTATTTATCCCCCTAAACCCAAATCAATCCTCTAATATTGAATATAACAAAAAGATTCCCCACACAATTTAATCTTTAGGAAATCAACCCCCACAACTTCATATATATATATATATTCTATTCTTTTATAAATTCACCCAAAACTTATACTATTTACCTCAATTATACCCTTGAACATTTTTTGTCAAATAATTTACATATTTAATTTAGTCTAAATCAAATAATCATTCATTAAGTCCTAAAATTTTGACTAGGGTCACTGTTGGAATCTTACACGTTTAATAGAAGGTTCAAAATGAAATCCACTACCATAATCTCATAAGGAAAAATTAAAGCGAGACGATCCCAATCGAACATCGCCTGATGTTCCATAAAATATTTAACCTTATAAGGATCCTTCCACTCCTTTTACTTCAGGAAAGATCAGTAAAAGCTGAAAAGACAAAAGGAATACTAAACAAACACTTTAAGTGATAAAAGACATTCACTCCAAAAGACCTCGCAGCACCAGACTAATAAAAAATCTCGAAAACAAGCTTCACTCACAAATAAAGAGCCAACCATAAAGAATTCCACTAACCCACGAAGATGAGCACAGCAGTGAAAGGACCAAGCACCTTTGCTCGAATATCCACTAAAGGAGTAAAGCAGAATGCGAAAAAGTCAAAATAAGATCACCCCAATTGGTTATGCTCGAGCCTTTAAAAAATCTCAATCTTCTTTAAGACAAGGTCGGTTGTATATAATCAGTTTCACTTCTTCATCAAAATAAGCATTAGTAATAATTGAGGGTTGAAAAGGGCAAAACGATAATAATCCGAAAAGCATAAGGAGGCAGTGATCGACGAGTCTGATATGGCTCTACATATCAGATGGACACAACAGACCGTAACTCAATCAAAAATGAATTACTGCGAAAAGATCGGTCGGTCCATATGCAAAAGCAATCAAAGAAACAAAGGAAAATGATTGCGCTCTCAAGTAATCCTGCCCTTCTCATCTCACATTTACACTAATAGGCTCCTTTGCAAAAATTAGAAGCCTCCGACTAGTCGCCACACAAAATTTCTATTTAAAAATTACCTCCAAAGTAGGGTGACCTCACCAATGAAAAACAAAAACACAAAGTAGAAAGCATAAAGATAGACGAAAGTAATTCAAAATTAGAAGCGCAAGACTAAAAAATGTATCCAGGCCTGCAGAGGACTCCAAAAAAACAAGCTCTCTAAAAAGAGCTAGTAAAATTTTCATATATATGTCGTCTTTTCTGTAGGAATCTATAAGCAATGCGATCGTGCGATAATAGAATGCCGTACTTCATCAAAACATTAACGAAATATTGCCTCTTAGGCACAAAGACGTCTTACATAAAGATAACAAGAAAGAAAAATGCAAAAGCATAGAAACCAAATGCAAAACAAAGCATCAAGAAAACCACTCTTTGAAATACTGCCAAGGCTCAGGAAAATCAATAAAGCCCTAAAAAAGGGATTAAAGACTTGCAAAGCAAGCAAAAAGCTCAAAAGAGTCGATAGGAAACCACAAAAATATAAATCAAAAAGACTAGAAAGAAAAGTTGTTCTCAAGAGAGCACATCCCTAAAAGGCCGCAATTCAAACTAACGATCCACTAATAGGATCACAAACAAAGAAATAGGATACCCAACCCAAGGAAATGATGCTAAAACAACATCAACAGCAAGGAAATTAGCCTATAACATAACTCAAGATTGGCATGTTCTAACAAAAAAGATCTGAACGACAAAAAAAAGGTTAAAAGACGATCCATCCTGCAGATATCAATTGCTTATAACGGCTTTCACTAATTTATAAAAACATTGCAGGCTTCTATGAAACGTAACAAGTTACGTAGCAAATCGAAACCCCCATCAACAACAGCTCGATCTATCGATTGGAACATTAGAAAGAGGACAAATGATAATACCCAATATTTCCTAACTAATAGGCCAATATAGAAAAAAGGCCCAACTTGGCATAAGCCCAGCGTGTCAAGGCCCCTTGCATTCTACCAGATGCACACTAAAAGTCCACATGATGGGATGGCCTGATCGAATAGGACAGGCTTTATCCTGTCTGAAGCTCCTAACACATGCCACTGTCCCATCCGTCGCCTCCCATACGTCACATCATTGTTTTCCTATTAAGATGATAACATAGGCCTTTTAAGTGATTTTTCTCACCTCTATAAATAGCAGGTTCATTTTCAAAACACCAAACAGATAATACAACATACACATCACCTTTGGCACTCTATTTCTATCTCTAAAGGTCAAAAATTGACTTAACCAATGGAGTGTTTACGCCTGATCCGATCGGGTAACCCATCTTTTGCAGAATCTCTACCTCGTCAAGCCCGACCAATCTTACCTCTTATTCTCTTACCAACTCAAAACGACATCATTTCACTCACCATACATGGCTTCCACTCTTACAAAATCCGCAGATTTATCAATTATCTTCAAAGGTAAAATTAGAAAACATATCATTAATATTTTTTAAATTTAAAAATTATCTCTTTAAATGAAAAAAAAATTCAAAAGTTGTTGCAATAAATGAAACTGACGAAGTATCAAGTAGGATTAGTAGAGTTACAAAAAAAGAAGTTCTTTGAGTAATATTTTGCACTAATTGGTTAAAAACATGTTAAATTCGGATTTTAAAATATTGTTATCTATAACTACGATTGCGGGCACGCTAGGTGAGTTTTCATTTTTTTAATATCATATATACATGAATGAAACATAAAATAGAATACCAATAGGAAGTGATTTCTACACGTTTTAATATGAAAAATGAAATTAAGATATAATTAATTAATAAGACATTATTAGAAAATAAGTAAGCAAAATCTAATTAACTTATATATAAAAAAAGATAATCTAATCAGTAGAACTTCAAATTAATTGATTTGTGTAATTAACAATTTTAGTATGGAAGTGTAGTTAATAATTTAAACTTTATAAAAGAAACTAGATCCAATAAATTGATCAAATTGGGTTAAAATGAATCGGATCATAAATGGTCAGATTATCACATATGGATTGAAAACATGTTAGACGGGTCGAAAGTTAATCCAAACAAATCAATCATAGATCAATTTGTTTAAGCCATTCATTTTTTCACATATTGTTATAAGTTTTGCTAAATATATTATTCTTTCCATAAATGTTTTTCCAAGCATGGTGTTATCACATGTTTTTGAAGAATAGTGTTATTCTTTTCACATATTTGTATATACTTACAAAGTTACTGTATATATATAAGTATATAGTAGGTGAAAGTAAATTAACTTATCCTGCACCTCTAACCTTAATGGCGTACTCTCTACCCCCAGTTGGCCACCCTACCCCTGAAGTCTATTCCAATCCGGCGACACCATATCCCCATCCTCAGGCCCTGGATCTTCATCGCCCTCGGGCTTTTACTCCTCTGCGAATCCCTTCGCGTACTCCGTCTTTGGAGTACAAAAGGTTGGGTTCTTTTAGGTCTGGTTTTGATCCGTCTTTTGATGTCGATCAATCCAAATATAGACCTGGAACCTTCAAAATCTTTGTAGACAACCTTCCTAGTGGATGGCCTGCTTTTGGTCTCAGGAAAATCTTTTCATGGTATGGTATAGTTAAAAGGGTCTTCATTGCAAAAAAGCTTAGCGGGAGGTGTACAAGGTTTGGATTTGTAACCATTGAAGAAGTGAAGAAGATTGAGATGGTATTAAATAGACTTGATGGTTCGTGGCTGGGAAATAACAAGCTCAAGGTTAATCTAGCGAGGTTTGATGGGAAGACTGGTGAGCAGAGCAGTAAAAAGGTATTGGAAGAACAACCAAAAAAAGGGAAGTTTGGAAAATATAGAACCAGGGATGGTAGAACATATGCAGATATTGTCAGAATTAAGAAGACAAATGAAGAAGGGATAAGGGATAATATTACAATGAATGATAGGCCGGGAACTGCCAATTTTCAGTATAATGTGGCTGAGGAGGATACAAAGTGGCTTGAACGGAGCTTGGTAGGTTGGCTTTATCACCCTATAAACTCTTTAAGCATCCAAGATAGCCTATTGAACTGGGGTTACCTTAATGTTATATGTCGTCCTATGGGTGAAAATTTTGTTCTTTTAACATTTGATTCTATTGAGATTAGAACAGCGATGTTGGAAGGTGGAACTAGTTGGCTTGCGGAATGGTTCGAAATTGTTAAGCCATGGGAGCCAATAGACATTTGCACTAAAAGATTTGCTTCGATTAGATGTGAAGGGGTCCCTTTGCATGCATGGAACGTGGAGTTTTTTTAGCACAATGGCTACCTTGTATGGTAATTTTATTTGTCTAGATGATAGCACAAGGAACAAACAAAGATTTGATCTAGCAAGGGTTCTTCTTGCTACTTCGGCATCAAAAACCATTAACGAGGTGATTAAAGTTTGAATTAATGGAAAGATCTTCCCAGTGAAAATAATAAAAGACCAATGTATTGTCTTTCCCCCTATTGATGGGCGTAAAGGTCAAGTCGTCCAATGTTCACCGGCGAAGTCCTCTACATTTTCTCCATCGAAACAGTCTCCTGAGATCCCGTCTTGTTCTAGGGATACCACTTTAGAAATCCACACTTCAGACTTGGCAGATGGAGTGAATGAGTGTGAACTTTCCAATGCTGGGGCTGGGGCTCAAGAGAAATCTATTGACCATCCCCCCCAAAATAATAATTTGCATTTAATGTTAGGAGAATGTCGGGAATGCTATGCAACTTCTCGGACTAATGATGGGCTCTCAAAGTCTGGGCTTAAAGACTTTTATACTGAAGATCCAGTTAAGCCTAACAGCGCTATTATGATTTATGGATCTAATGGAAAGCCCTGTGGATTTGAAGGCCATAATAAAGTGAAGTCAAAAAAGACCAAAAAGGTTAGAGCTCTTTATTCTTTGAACCCAGAGAAAGAAATGATGCAGCATCCCTCCCTTATTAAGAAGAAGAAGCAGAAAAAGAAGGGTAAAGCATCAAGGATTGATCGGAACCAGGAGCAGGAAATGGAGATAGAGGAACATTCTACTTCGATAAGGGGAGAGATAGATGGTGAATTCTTATCTAATGTGTAATGACTATACTAGATAATTCAGATTACTGTTACTAATTACATGCATTAATCCCATTAATCCTGTGACTTGTTTGTTATTGATGCATATATACATACATCCTATGCATATCATGTATGATCATAGGATTATACTTCACATGCTGTTGATCATTCTTTACATAACTTTATAATTACATGCCTTTACATATACAAATACATTAGATGTAACCAAAAGAGATACAAAATCAATCTCATACATTTACATGCAACTTCTAATCTAGTGTTGGCTTGGGAGATTGTTGGCTTTGTCCCTGAGCAAAAGTTCTACCCTGCAAACCTACACGGATAAACACCCGTGCTAAGCTATAAAGCTTAGTGGGGAACAACAAATAAAATGCTGATAACCACTCCCAATAGTTATTACTAAGCATTCATTACAATAAAATACCATGCATTTACTGGATTACTACAAATATAATATTATTCATTAATCAAAACAGTAACAAATTTTAAATTGTATATGCATATCATTATTTGCATTAATAGCCTGTGTAAATTTCTGTGGGTGTGGATAATGGGTGCAATGGATACCCGAAGCTATCAAAACAGAAGGATACCCGTAGGTATCTAAACAAAAGTCTCACGTAGAGACAAACAAAAGACTCATAAGAGTCAAACAGCAGCAGCTGCGACAGAAACCCTATAGGCATGCCTATCTATCCACAACCAAGTCTCTAAGTGCAGGCATAACATATCATATTTCATATATCGTGAAATTTCATCACTATCATTCCATATAACATTAATAAATGCTAATCCTTATAATAGTATGCATTCTCCTTTTCATAGCATAATTAATAATCATGAAATAAATTCATGTATTTTTCTAATTGAGTAATAGAAACTCACCTTTCAATCAATAAGCAACCTTGCATTTATAGAGATACATTTTGTTACATAACTGTAATTTAGGATGATTTATAAACTTAGGAAAGGCTTAGACAAGTCTGTACCTCAAAAGAAATCAAAGAAAATAAAGTTTTCAAAATACAGGGGAGGGTCACGGTTACTATCATATTCTTAGTAATTGTGAGCCTGACTTGTAATAAGGGTCATGGTTACTATCATATTCCTAGTAACTGTGAGCTATAATGCTCTTTAATTCTGGACAAAACAATGAACTACCTCACGGTTACCAACAATTTCATAGTAACCGTGAAGTAGGGTGATGAACTCGGGTCACGGTTACTATGAATTCCTTAGTAATCGTGAGATAGCATGGGTTTTGTTTCTGGACCAAAAGTTCATTTACTCACGGTTACTAAGCCTAGGGTAGTAACCGTGAAGAAATGCTATGAGACTGGGTCACGGTTACTATGAAACCTTGGTAACCGTGATCTAGAAAATAATTTTGATCTGGACTAAAAATTTAGGCACCTCACGGTTACTATGAAATTCATGGTAACCGTGAGCCCTAAATCGCCTCGAGACTGATTTCTAGTCTCGACTTCTAAACCCATTTTTGACCTAAAAAACAACAGTTTTAGCCAAAATGGCCTTCAAAAAAGTTGTAGGCCTAAGTTTCTAGTTTTTAAAACACCAAAAATCATTTCAATAGGGTCTATAAAACTCCAGTTATTCAAGAAAAACCACAGACTGTTCATGAGAGAAAAAATCACATCCACAATTAGGTTTCAATATCGATTTTCACTATCATGCAGTGAAAATCAGATTTCGGTCTCTTCTAACAAAATCAAGGCATGCAAGTCTAGTTTCTATATCAACTGGAATTTCATCATTTGAACAACTATAGCTCAAGATATGAGCAAAAGTATACAGACTAGTCACATAATCTTTAAAACAGATTTTCATATTTTCAACCAAGACTTGCATATTATCAACTCTAAACCCTTCTAAGCTACAAATCATCCATAAAACACATGAGAGAGGCACTCAATATCTCTCTCTCATTACAATTCAATATATATATATATACATACAAAACCCTAAGTTTCCATACCTTACTAAGCTCCAAGCCTTCTTCAACCTTGGAGAGTCTCTTTCCCTTTTCTTTTGCTTGATCCTTCTTCTATAATACATAAGACACTTTCATGAATATTTCTCAGTCTAGACAAAGAACAACACATATCAAAGAAGAAACAAATTATCTTACCACTAAACTCAAGCAAACCTTTCTTCTTTTTGTCAAAAACCCAAAGATTCTAGAGAGGGAATTTGAGAGAGAGAGAGTTTAGGGTAAGAGAGAGAGGTTGAAGATGAAGATTGAAGACCCTTGATGGTCGGCCCTCCTTCATCAAAAATATCTCCCTCTCTTTCTCATTTAATTGGTCCAAATGTCATGTTTAAGCCAAACTTGCCATTTAGTCCCTCAACTTTCCTTTATTTTTAGTAATACCCCACATCTTACTCTTTTACTTTTCAATTAGGTCCTTCTACATGCATTTATACTTAATTAAATATGGACATTAATAATTAATTAGTGATAATTCTTCTAGGATATATTGAGGGGCATTACATGATGGGTGCTTTAGAAATAGTAATTCTCATTTCTTGAAGCAAGATAAAGACACAAGTTGTAATTCTACCCTCTTAGAAGCTATAAAAAGCTGGGAAGTAGATAGTTTTATGGGCATTATATTGCCTGAAGGTAAGGAGAACTTCATAAAAAAAATGGTCAGTATGGAAATTGAGAAAGCTCTTACGTGGGAGGCCAATGATATCAGTAAATTCCAAGGGTAGGTGGCAGTGGAACCTTTAAATTAATTATCCTAATTTCATTTTTCCTTGAGGGTTTCTCTTCTCTATTGTTGCTTGATGAATCTATTGTCTTGGAACGTCAGGGGCTTAAACACTGTGATCAAAAAGAGGGTAGTAGCTAATATGGTGATCAAGAATAATGTGGATGTTATGCTTCTGCAGGAAATAAAATTAAGAAAGCCTTATGCCTTGGTAGCAAACCAGATGTGGGGTTCGATTAATCATGATTGGGTAGCAGTGGATTCAAATGGCAACCAAGGGGGATTAATGACTACCTGGAATAGAGATGCCTTCAGTTTGAAGGATTGTAAGTCGGGTGTAAGTTGGATTGCTATGACTGGGTATATCCTTCCATCTAATGTAGAATGTCTCATTATATACGTGTACTCTCCAATGTCAAAAGAATCTCAGCAAAGTCTTTGGAATGCTTTGGGTACTTTTATTTCAGCCTCAATCCCTTTAGTCATCGAAGGTGATTTTAACGCTATCCTGAAGGCAGGCGAGAGATGGAAGCCAAGACTATCTAGAAAAGATCATGCCTTCATTGGATTTGTGAGTAGATCTATTCTTATTGATCTACCTCTAACAGGTAAGAGATTCATTTGGGGAAATTAGGTCGGTAAGAGTAGATTAGGTAGATTTCTAATTAATAGCTACTAGATGTCATACTTCCCAGACTCCGTCCAAAGTGGCCTCCCTAAAGAAATCTCTGACCACTGCCCTGTTCTCTTTTCCAAGCCTTCTCTAGATTCGAGACGCAAGCCTTTCAGATTCCTTGATTGCTGGAACTTGGATTTCTCCAATTGATTGACAAATGGTGGATGGAGACTGATAACTCACATAATCTCGGAATGTTACATAAGCTTAGATGTTTGAGGTCCAAATTAAAAAGCTGGAATAAAAACTCTTTTGGTAACATCAATCAGGCCGTCGAAAAATTAGTAAAGGCTTTGATTAAGTGGACGTTAGCCTTGAGGATGATGACTTGCATGAGGTGATTAAAAAGTATCTATGGGAAAAAAGGAATGTGCTGCCGAATTGTTTGTGGAATAAGCTCAAGTGTAAGGAATCCATCTGGAGACAGAAGTCTAGAATTAAGTGGTTGAATGAGGGGGATAAAAACACAAGGTTTTTTCATTTTACAGATATTGCACCCTCTAGCATCTTTTTGAAATGCAGTAATTTTATATGGACAATGACACCATTACATAAACTTAGGCATTGGACAATGCCACCATTACACAAACTTTGGCATTTATTTCTCATAATAGAAACCACAAGTTCTTTGATTATTTTAGAATACAAGAAATTGAAAATTCATTTAACAAATATTTTTCATCCCTATATATCATGCGATAGTTTCCTCTTTTCTATGGCTCCATTCACTATATATATTTATGTTTGTATATGGCTTAATCTTCATATGTTTGGCCTCACATTGAAACGAGATGCTAGCTTCTGACACATAGATTTTTCACACTACAACACAATAACAAAAGTGATATCCAATTATGAACTTAAAAAATAAAATAAGTTAGAGAATTTTGATATCTTATTAGAAGCTAGTTACATCATTAAATAAAAACTATGCCAAAATTATGAATACATTACTTCAAAAATAAATGAAAACCAGTAAAAAAAGAGTTATAACTATTATATTTACATAGTATTAGTTGATTTAGAGTTATAATAATGAAAAAGAAAAAAAATAGGTGAGGATGGTGATGTCCGCTGGCTACTTTCAATACAGAATTAGACCATAATTCTCTTAACACTTTTTTCAAAAATATGCAGTTAAACAACTTCTTCTGCATATATAAATATACATATGATGGATTTGTCTAGTTTGAGTGGCCTTATTGTATAGTAATTATTTTAATTTAACATTCCACTCCTGAAAAAAGAATATATATATATATATTTGATGTATGTTCATAATAAGCAAATTTCTATTTAAATAATAACGTTAACAATTATTTGTCACAAATAACGAGTCAATGCGAAAAACATATCAATGAGTTGAGCTTGAAGAAGTAGACAAATTGCACTAATTCAAAAGCCATAAAACAAAGCAAGCAGTTGAATGGCATCATCATAAAACAAAGTTCATAAGAATTTTGACCTATTATTTCACCCTTTTAATTATTTCTCCTCTAAAAAACATAGGCTTCTCCAATTTCTTATTCCAAAAGTCCCATTGGTTAACTTACATTAGTATAAGTAACTTCGACTATATTCCTCACTTTCACATTTACACAAAAACCTAAAAAATCACACAATATCTAACTCATAAAAATTTCCTCGATGAAAAATGCAAGCAACAACATTCTTTTTCAAAGAGCATCAACAAAGTATGGATATCACAGCAGCTCCAAAGAGAAAAATATATAACAAAATCAGAAATCCTCTAGCACATATCATCTAGCCTCTCTTCATTTACATTGAAGCAAAGATGGTTAACTCAAAATCAACCAAATCAAAATGTACAGCCCTTTTTTTCAAAGAAATCAAGAAAATTAACCAGAACATCATCTCTGGAAAAATCAATAGCAGCCTCAAAGCAAAAAATATAGAAAATCGAAATGCAAAATATAGGAATCCACAAAACTCATCACTAGAAATTCAAGGAATATAAAATACAAATCCATCAACAAATCCGCCAAGAAACAAAAATAACAAAAGAAGAATAAAAAAGATGAGAATAAAATCACACCTTAAGAGAATCGCTCTACGAAAATAGCATGAGAAATTTGTAGACGACGGCTCAATGTATGATGAATAAAGATGAAACGGACGATGTAGAGGAAGAAGAGAGGAAATGGCTAATGCACATGGATATATTTGCAGAAGAATAAGAGAGGAAATGGGAGACGGGGAATGGTATTTAGGGTTAAAACAAAAAGGAGTACTTTTAAAAATAAAAAATTTAAAAAAAGTATTTTTAAATTTAAAACAAGAATGACTGTATTTTTAAAAAATAGAGTAAAAAAATGGGTAAACAGAGCAATTTCCTCTTAATTATTTGATTAATCACTGAATTTAAATTCTAATAATGATTACTTCAATAATAAATAATTCATAATGAAAAAATAATATGATTATTATTTTATTGCTAACAAATTATCAAAATGATTGGAAATTCATCACTTAGTATTGATGTGGCTGTCATTGTAGGATCAAAATCAAGATTTCAAATCCAATCGGAAGAAAAAAAATAGGTGAATGGGAAGGATTAAAAGTCAAAGGTCGAAATTGAATAGGGGTATGAAATTAAGTAATAGTTGAGTAATATTAATGGTAAATTAAATTAAATATAAATTATTTTAATTATATATTAATATTTATATACATATAATTGTGAGATCCCACATCGGTTGGAGTGAAGAACGAAGCATGCCATATAAGGATGTGGATACCTCTTTCTAGTATGATGCATTTTGGGGGTAACTTCAAGAGCAAAATCATGAGTCATCTAGCTTCGGCATGATCTCCAAAGCAGACATGTGGAGTGACAGGTGGTAAAGCGGACAATATCGTACTAGCGACGGATCCGGGGGCGTTACATTTAGTGGTATCAGAGCTTGGTTTAGGCATTTCTGGGCATATGATAATAGGATTTAGTTAAGATGGAGGTTGTGGCACGTTGTTTACCTGTCAGTGACCTTGATATTGAGGGCAGCGATTTTAACATTACTTGCATGGGGATGGGTAACATGCATTGTCATTACATGAGATATGCATTGGCATGACACTATATGCATGAAATATTTTACATATATTGCATTAGTATTATTTGATTATTCATGATAGTATAAGAAAAATTTCTTTTGCATATGCCCCAATTGAAAGGAACCGATAGGTTGTTAAATGAGTGCATTGATGCAAGGATAGATGGATGTTCTTAAAAGAATGAGGTGGAGTAGAACTAGTTAGGGTGAATAGACATTAAGGAAAGTTTGTGAAGAAATGCAAGTGGACATGCCAAAATGAAAGTTAAATGTGATTATGTTGTGACTCTGATGTAGATCTATTATTATTGTCTGTTGTAGATAAAAGGATGGAACCTAACCCAAGCAGAGGCACCGAATAATTAGAGAGCCATGCTTCAGCTAGTGATGTTGATAGGGGTACAGAAGAGCAGCCAGCTCAACCGGTACCACTACCTGCCACTCAGCCGATGCCAAATCCAGCAGAATTCTTTGCAATCATGATGGAGCTTATGAGACAACAAATAGCTATTGCACCTCCTGTACAACCACAACCTCTGCTTCTCCCACCATCACAAAGGCTTACACTGGAAAATGCAAAGAAATTGGGAGCTGAAGACTTCAAGGGAGAGTCAACAGTTACTACCTCAGATGTTGATTTCTGGCTGATCAAGATAAAGAGAATTTTTGATCTCTTACATCTCACACCAAAAGAAAGACTAGAGTGTGCATATGGATTATTGCAAGGACCAGCATATCAGTGGTGGGAATCTACAAAAAGATTTGTTGCGCCACAGAACCTCAATTGGGGATACTTTATATCTCAGTTCAGAGATAAATATGTAGGAGAAGCATACATGGAAGAGATGAGAGATACCTTCCTTCATTTGAAGCAAGGATCCATATATGTGGCAGAGTATGAGAAGGAATTTGATCGATTAAGTGCCTATGCTGAACAATTTATCCCTACCATGGCTGACAGATGTTAGAGATTTGAGGCAGGCCTCAATCATTAGATCAAGAAATTATTGGTAATGTCACCTATTCATATGTGTATTTCATTATCTGGTGATAAGAACTTATACATTGACACCCTTGAACATGATATTATGGTCATGAATCTTCTGAGTCATAGCGTATTTATAAATAACTTCTATAAAAGAAATTGTCCCTTAAAAATATAAGATTATGAGTTTCCAAGTGGTTTGACTGGGTTACCCTTTCGAGGATTTGAAGTGATTATTAGTATGGATTTGCTAATTAGACATCATGTGATGCTAGATTGCGATCTTAAAGGAATTATCCAGAGTTATTTCGTACAGATAAATTTCGAGGATGAAATTTTATTTTTAGAGGGAAGGAATTATAACACCTCGATTTTTTTGTTTAACCCGAATTATATTGGAAATTGACAATTATACAAATATAAAATAATTTTGGGGTGATATTATAATTGAATTTAGGTATTATTGAAAAAAATTAAAAAGTTTTGGGGTTAATTTGTAAATAGAGTAAAGTGGGGGACTAAAATAGGTATTTGGCCAAAACTACGTCATTTTGGCCCTCTTCTTTCTCTTAAATTTAAGGAACCAGTTGGTTCCTTATTTGGTCCCAAGAGAAACCCGACGTCCCCTCCCCCTCTTTCTCCCTTTCCCCTTCTCGGTCTGGCCAGCAACCACCGCCGTCACCCTCACCGTTGCCGCCAGCAGCCACTGTTGCCTCCTCCTTCTTCTTCTCCTTCTTCTTCTTTTTCTATTCTTCTTTGCATGGCAGCAACTTGGTTTGGCTTCTCCTCCACCCAATCTTTTTCTTGTGTTGTTTTTTCTCTCTCTTTGGTTGGGTAAGCTTTTTCTTACTCTTAATTATTGATTTATAGTGAGATATGTGAGGTAGAGATAATGTAATTTTAGATCTAGGGTTTTGATTAATTGGGGAAAAATGAAATTCTTGGTAATTAGGTGAATTTTTAGTTATATAATTGTTAGAATTTGCTATAAATTATGAATTGGTAGATGAATTGTTGAAAATTTCTTGTGGAATGTGAATTTTTGTAGAAAAAGGAAATGGAGTAGATGAAGAAAAAAAGGAAAGAGAAGGAAATTGATGGTGAATTAAGGTCCTAAAGGCTGAAATTTTGAGAAGAGATCATCAACCAAGTATGTGTTCAAGCAAATTTGTTTTTCCTAAGTATTTACAGTATGTGTGTTAGTTTAAATTGTTTGATTGAGAATTTTTATTTGATAGTATTAGTGTTACAAATAATTAATTGGATGTTAAATATCAAATTTAAGGCTAAATAGGAATTATGTATATGTTTAAGTATGAACCTAAAGGCTAATAGGTATATGTTTTAATTCTTATAAACAAGGTATAATCTTAAATTAACTATAATGTAGTCTTAATTGGGTTATAATGGTGATTTACAATCATTATGCTTCTTAATTTTTGAAGAAAAAGATGGTAAAATATGCTTTATGTTCGAAAAGAGAGTAGTAAATAATTAAAGGTTATTATGATCAATTAGTTAAATGAATGATTTAGACGTTTTATGAATTAAAGTAAAACCATGACTAAAAGAAATATGGACATTAGGAAAGTATATATTATTTGGTTAGAATAATGAATATATATATACATATATATACACATATATAAATATATATACCCACACACTCATGGTTATATATATGCATGAATATTTTATGAATTAACCATTGAGTTATGAAATATAGGATGAACTGCATATTATCCAAGCAATGAATTTCTGTATATAAAGCAAGATTTGTATGAAGTGATGTTATAAATACATGAATAAGTGTTAAATGGGTAACATAGAACAATTTACTTAAATCATAAGAGTTTGATTCGTAAATTTGTTATTTAGCTTATAATGTATAAGTTATGATGTTAGGAGTGATGGATTTGAATTTCATAAAAATCAAATATCCTAAGTAACTAATTAGGGATTGCTAAATAAGTAGTACAAATTCCTTAATTTGAGTGGTATACGTTGAATTGCAAAATTTTCATCTTACTTACTTTATGAACATTATTAGATCTTTAAAAAAAATGTATAAATTGTTACCACAACGGAATTGACAAATAATTTATTTGTCATAAATAATTGAAGGAATACATTCATAAAATTGAATTTAAATCTTTTAAATCATGATTTGGTTTTGGCTATGATTTAATATATTCTATATTAAGATATACTTGATTGACTTTAATTAGTGAGTTGTTGAAATTTAAGGTAATTATTTTTACTGTTGCTTCAAAATGCCTCGGTGGAAACGTATGTATACATATGCTTATCTCTAAACTTTAGAAGAACGTGAATGAGGATAATTATGACATAATCTAATCACAAGTAAGAGCTATACAGTGAGACTGGATGAAATGGAAAAATGGAATATGAATTTAATGATATTTGCCCTTAGTAAAACTAGATAGGAATTGGGTTAATAGGATAAGGTTGGCATGCCAATTAGGGACGTTTAGTTGTACTACGTAATATGATTACCGGATTGAATGGCTTCGAGAGTTCTTCCGGTGAATGCTATTAAATTAAGTCGTGGGCTGAATGGTTCCTAGAGTTCGGTCCACATATGTATGTATATAAATATATGTATATATATGTATGTATTTAAATTTATAGTGAATGTATTACATTAAATAGATTGTATGAAGACCTTGAGGGGGCAGATATCGAGCAATCCCGGACGTCGATACCCTGAGGGGGGCGAATACCGGGCAATCCCAAACGTCAATACCCTGAGGGGGGCGAATATCGAGCAATTTCGGACGTCGATACCCTGAGGAGGGCGAATACCAGGCAATCCCAGACGTCGATACCCTGAGGGGGCGAATACCGAGCAACACCGGACGTCGATACTCTGAGGGCTTGATTTTGTATTTAAATTTCATTTATCAAGCTCGATGCAATTCCGTTGGATTTTACTGGGGGCAAGTACATAACATAAATATTAAATATTTATTTAAACTGTTTGAGACTTTTAATTGAAAATAATTGGCTAGCTACTTCTTTGGACTATAATATTAATTAAACCTTAATCTATATATAAATTATATATGCCTAAATTCCTTGTAAATGGATTTATATCCTTTTGTTAAAAGTAAATAAAGATATTTATGTGATAGGTTATGTGAGTTATATAAGTTTAATTTCCTTATGATGGATTTATTGTTTTTATATTTTGAAATAAGTGATAATTTTTGTGTTCTGATGATTAGTAAAATTTTAAGCATATTTTAATTTATTATTCTATATTGAGTGGAAAAATAGAATTCCTTGAATACCACTAAGCAAAATGCTTAGCGCGTGGTTTTATTTTCGCGCGTAGGTTTGACGGTAGTGGAGTGGATTTACAGCACAGCTTGAGTCATAACAAAAAGGTTACAAGATTCTGAGGTGAATGTTCCACTTATTTCTTTTTTATATCTTTAAGATACTTTGGCATGTACATTATATTTTTTTAGGTGTAAATATCATGTAAATATTTATGGATATTATTATTGTAAATTAAAGGAAGAATATCATAGCTAAGTGTGATGTGTATGATTCTGTTAATTTGACTCATGAATTATCGGAGGAAGGGTAATGATTATGTGTATTGGGGTTTCAATGGAGGTTGGATGGTAGAATAGACTTGGATAGAAGTGTTTTAGGTACATTATTTTCAGGAGATTTTCATGGATTTTAAGGGATATTCTGCCAAAATTTTTATAAAATGAATAGTAATTTGATAAATGATCAAATCTTTAAATAGTGGTTTATTTTGACCCATATTAAAGGAATCTAAGCTCGAGTGTGACATCCTGTATCCGAGTCTTTAATTGACCGGGGACGTTACAATTGGTATCAAAGCCGGTGCTGGATCGGTGTGCCAGCGAGGACGTTGGGCCCTAAGGGGGGTGGATTGTGAGATCCCACATCGGTTGGAGTGGAGAACGAAGCATGCCATATAAGGATGTGGATACCTCTCCCTAGTATGACGCGTTTTGGGGGTAACCTCAAGAGCAAAATCGTGAGTCACCTAGCTCCGGCATGGTCTCCAAAGCAGACATGTGGAGTGACAGGTGACAAAGCGAACAATATCGTACTAGTGACGGATCCGAAGGCATTACAATAATAATTATTATAATAATTAAATTTATTTTATTAATAATTAAAATATTCAATTTAATTTATTGATTAATTATTATTTTAATTTCGTGTATTAAAATATTTAATACAAATAATTATGAAGTTTAAATTTATATAATAAATATATAATAGAAATTATAAATAATATTTATATATAAATTATTAGTATTATGTATAATAATTAATAAATATTGATTTTTTCTGTTTCTTTAGTTTCAGAACAATTAGTTATAGTTTAATACGATTTTCGGTACGATTTTAGGTAAAATATTCTGATTCATTTCAAATAGAATTAATGGTACAATTCAATTTAATTTTAATAAAAAGTTAATAATATAATTTAATTCTGATTTTTTTTTAATATTTTAATTTGGTATAGAAAAATTTAAATTTATATTCATTTCTATTTGTGACTACGAAAGATATACAAAAATGTAAAAAATAATTTAAAAAAAAAGTGCAGATTTATATATGAAAATAACATATTTAATCCAGTCAAATCGCCGCTTGATCCACCGGATTAGGTTTTATCTCAATTTAATTAGTGCGGTGACTAATTTTTTTTTAATAAATCGACTGGTAGGGTTTAGGTTTCAAAACCTTGACTGAAACATTCTGGAAGCAACATTTAACCTTGGAGAGCAGCAAAGATGTTCTAAATGTTGTTTTTGAGCCTCTGAACAGTAGTGCCATGGGTCTTCATCTGCCTGTTATTAGTCAGGATAGAGAATAGTTTTGTAAGATCGATGCAGCTATTTTTACTAATAGACAGAAGTGTGATTCTGGGACTGTTTTTAGGGACATTGAAGGTTATTTTTTTTAAAGCTATTTTGGGATATTGGCCAAGTGGGTTCTCTCCTCAAATTGCAGAAGGGTTGGTGCTTCACTCGATTTTAGCTTGGATCAAAAATAATCTCCCGTCTAAAGGAATCATCTACACTGATGCACAAGAAATTTCTTTTACTATTTATAATTGTTTAGATGATCTTTTTGATTTTAATACTGTTATTTTTTATTGTAAGTCCTTTATTTCTCATAAACATAACATTGAGATAGTTTAGATTAATCGGACTAAGGCTTATAACTTATAAGTTAGTTAGAGTTTCAGTTTTGTATGATGTTATCAGTGTTTGGGATGGTTTTTCCTCTTATTTGTGATTTTTTTTTATAAAGGTCATACTTTCTTAAAAAAAAAAAGAAAAAGAAAACTTAATCTTCCATTAATTGTAATGGTATATATGTTGGAAAAAAAATTACATTGCATTTTTCCTAAGGTATAGTTCCCTTTAATTTTTAATATACTTAATATAACTAGTTATTGTCACACTTTAAATGTGGTCTTTAAAATTATTGAAAGTCAAAATGTATTGCAAATTTATAAATTTTTAAAATTTTTACTATTAAATCCCTTTTTATTTGCAACATTAACTCCTCATAACTCTTATTTTTTAACTCATTAAACTCTCAATAGATGAAAAATAAAAGATTGAACAATACATACTATTACATAATAAGTCTATTGTAATATATTTTTAACAATATATTTAAAATTGTTACCTTAATTTATATAAGATAACAACCTAACAGTATATTTTGAAACGCTATAAATATTTAAGTATTTTATCAAAATATTCATACTGTTGCAATAATTTAAGGTAACGAGTACCAGTGTAGCGCCTATCAAACTGTTGCTACTTGCTATAGGACAAAATTATTTTGTAGTTATAGTTTGATAGGCAGTCATCCGCTCTTATTGCCTTAAGTTGTTGCAACAGTTTGAAAATTTTAATATAACACTTAATTAAATACTTGTAACATTGTAAAAATGTTGATAAATTGGTGTCTTATATAAACTAATGCAATAATTTAAAATACGCTGCTAAAAATGAGTTTGCAATTGATTTATTACGTGGTAATAACAAACCGTTTTATGTGTCTTTATTATCTACGCCTTAATTTTAATTTGATGTGTTGTAATTAATATTTTTATCAATTTGAAGTTGGAATAGCAATTGAGAATGTTTGTTACCTTAAAATTGATGAGAAGTACACAGAACTACATCAAATTGAGATTCACCACATATTAAAAGCATGTAAAATGGGATGGACACTTTAATTTTATATTTTTTGTCCATTAATTGTTTAATATTGCAAAACAAAAATATAGGAGTTTTAATAACAAAAATTCGAAAAATTTAAAAGTTTGGTAATACATTTTTCTTTTAAAAAAAAATTATAAATCACTATATTACTTTTTATTAATTGATATAATAAAATATAAAAAATTATAAATACATTTAGAATACTAAAATAAAAAAAAAATAGGAAAAAGTTTTTTTTTTTAATTCCATTTAGACAGTGAGGCTTGAAGTAGGGAAAGAAATGACGCTTGAATTGAAATGAAGGCTTACGTTTTTGCTTTTTGGCTATGTTACTAACAGATATATACTGGGTATACTTGAAAAACAATATATAAATTACATAATTTTAAGAATACTAATTATATTATATATGTGTGTAAAACTAAAGTGTGTCTATTAGAAACTCGCCAATAGGATCAATTAACCTACAAAAATCAAAAGGCTAATTGATTTCCAAGTGGAGAAAGAGAGAGAGAGTGTAATGTTTGTATATAGGTTGCAGGAAAAAGATCAGAAGAAACTAAGAGGAAAAAAGAAAAAAAAGAAAACAAGAAAAAGAAGAAGAAAAATAAAAAGGTTCCACGTTGAAGGCCAAATAGCTTGAGAAGGTGACACGTGTTCCAACATGAGAAATATGAAACACCAAGTGGTGGGGGTGCCTCGGTGACTCATCAAGCTCGGTCAAAGCCAAACTCTGCAAAGCGCCACTTTCCTCTTCTTCCCCATCACTCTTCCCTCACTTTGCTGCGCCTAACCCATGCACTTCTTCTTTATATATATATTCGACCCTAATTCTCTCTCTCGCCAAATAAAAATGAAAAACAAAATTGAGCAGGAATTTTCTGAGTTTTTTGGTAAGTGGGTTTATCAGCTAGACGATTATCTTCAACAATTAAGAACGATTTCTTCTAAAAATGGTGGAACTGATCTGCAAGAACTTCAAGCTTTAGTTTCAAAAGTTACACAACATTACAAAGAATACTACACTATAAAGTGGAGTTTAGCTCATGAAGATGTCCTTGCCTTCTTTTATCCAATTTGGAGAACTCCTTTAGAGAATGCATGTTCATGGGTTACTGGGTGGAAACCTTCAGCTGTGTTTAAGCTTCTTGATGACTCGGAGACAAAGACTCGGGTTTTCGGTCCGAGATTGGGCGAGTTGACGCAGGAACAGGTGAGGAAGATAGAGCAGTTGAGGGTGAAAATAAGGATGGAGGAGCAGAAGGTGGAGAGAGAAATGGAGAGGCAACAGGTGGCAGTAGCTGATAGGAAGATGGTGGAGTTGGCTAGGTTGGTTTCTATAGTGAAAATGGAAGGAGTGAGCAAAGTAGAAGGGGTAGTGGAGATAGCATTAGTAGGAGTATTGGGTGGATTGGAGAACGTAATGAAAAGTGGAGACTGTGTTAGGCTTAAGACTTTGAAGGGAATTTTGGATGTTTTGAATCCGTTACAGTGTATTGATTTCTTGGCTGGGATTAGTATGCTTCAGATTCAGCTTACTCAATTAGGAAAACAAAGGGATTTCTTTCACCATCTTTAGGTTTTTTTCCAAATTTTTAGGGTTTAAGGTTTTGGAGTTTTTTTTTATTATTATTATCTTAATTATCTCAAAGTTTTGGTCTTTTTCTATATGTATTCAGTGGTTTTTTATTGTTTTCCTTAATTTTTGAATTAATAGTTTTCCATGGTTGTTTGATTTCTCTCTTGCTATTGTCCTTTTTTTTAATTATTATTATTAAATTTGTATTATGGATATATTTTGGATTAAAATTACTAACAGACCCACGAGAGGTACACGTGAAAAGAAAAAAAAAATGAGGCATATATATATATATACACGCACAAAAATGAGGCATATATATATAAATACACGCACAGAGACTATGATTTTTTTTTTCAATCATCGATCATAATAAGTAAATAATAATCTTGCATAAATTATTAAATTTCACCACAAAAATGGCAAATCGCTTCTTATACATTAATAACTAGACTATATATTCTCAAATTCAGGACTCCTTTGAATTCTACATTTAAAAAATAGACAGGAAAATCATATTAAATTGATTTAAAGGAAAAAGAGAACAATTAAATAAAATTAGATTAAAGTGTCAACTGTCTCTTTTTATTAATTTTCTTTTATTTCTCCTCTATTTCTATATCAAATTCTCTTCTATTTCCACATTTTCATATATAACAAGCTTATAAGTACACTAAATATTAAAAAACATATGCATGTCATTAAAATAAATGAGAGGACGAAAGAGAAGTAAAAAAGAAGAATTAGTTAGCTAGAGAAATATGAAAGGATATATGCTGGGGATTAACGATAACTGAATCGGTAGGAATAAATGTGCAATTTACTCATCGCATAAAATTATACAAGCTACTATAACAGTATAAACATAAACATTATCAAACAAACTACTCACTCTACATTGATCTCCACAAATATTAAACTAGAAACCGATACTAATTAACATGCAATAGCATTAAACCACTTAAACAGTACATGTTTTAATGAAATTCTCTCTCTTATGTTGTATATGATAATAGATTATGTGGGGTGAAAAGACATAAAGAAATGGGACAAATGGAGCAGAAGGAGCATATAGTAATTGCCGCTAAACTAAGGTTGTGCATGGCAGTAGCAAGTTAACGAAAGAAGCTAATTAGAGAGTTACAACGCCATGCAAATCTTAATGTTCACGTGATATTCACACCACCGCAAAATACAGCAAGTCTTCTTAGCTCCTCCTTCCCATCAGAAGTCGTACGAATATGTTTTATTTATACGCACAATACTTCTGACAATCTCTTGCTCTCTCTCTCTCTCTTTTATTCTTATTTTTTGTTTACAATAATTGTAAGAATTTCAATCTGATAATCAGAAGGCTCGAAAAGTTCTACCCATTGTTACTCGAGTAATATTTGCTTAAACCCTGATTTACGCAGACTAAGCTAATTAATAAATAGTAGAGTGGCAAAACCTAATAAGGCCGATGATCAGTCAAGCAACCAGGATGAAAACCAATAGAAATCTACTAGCTAGCCAATATCAACAAGACAATGAAGTGTCCGAGATCCGATACTTAAGTCAACTTGCAAGAATTATAGAATAAATTTAACAGAGTAATGATAAACTGTAAATAATAAATACTTTTTAATGTGGGATCTGGTTCCTATATGTTATAGAGAGAGAGAGAGAGAGAGAGAGAGAGAGAGCAATTTCCTGTCCAGACTGGGATTCAAATAATTTACTTCATATTACTTTTTTTTTTTTTTTACAATTTAATCCGAATTCTCTCATTTAAGGAACGATTAATTCAGAATTGGATGGTTGATTAGAACATATTTTATATCCTAATCATACTTAGAAAAGTTTAAGTCAGAATCCTAGAGGATAAGGAATAAAAGGAAAGTTAAAAAGAAAAGATAGCATGACATGGTATATGAAAAAATTTTTCTATAACTATAGGCAGTTAATTATTTTCTCCAATTCACACCTATAAAATCGGATTTGTGGTGTTCCATTCTCTTTGTAATGAGATTATCTTATCAACAATGATAATCTAATATTTCTTTAATATTCTACAAGGGCATGAGGCCCGAAACCCATTTCAAACAGAAATCTACACAAGACAAGTCATATCAGACACATGAAATTTGTCACATCAAGTCTGTTAGATGACACTAAATTCAATCGGTCTAACAAGACCATGCTGTGTCAGCCATATTAACATTCAACGGGGTATGAGCAGTTCATACTATGTCAGTTATACCAACACACTCAACAAGGTACGAGCAGTTAAATCAATATCAAATCATACTCTCAATCTATCAACCACTCCAATCTTTGAGAGTTTCAGATATTGTACTCTCGAAACTCTCTCTCTACTTTCTTTGTCTAAAGTCCCTCATCACTAACTTGAATTTTAGAGTGTGAACATCCTAATCAACCAAATTAGTTTTTTTGTAGGTTTTAAATTATGCACAACCCGATCGGCTCACACTAGTTTCCTCGTTTCGATAATTTTAGAATTATCACTTTCAAAAAACATGTATTTTTGGTAAATTTATAATAGAATTAGAGGGGTTCTAGCAGCACAGTTTCGAAAGTTTTCTATTGGAATCGACAAACAAACTATTTAATTGATCAAGACGCACAATAAAATCGAATCCTTACAATTTTGCAGTTCTGAATAAATACAATTTCTTTCTATATTCTAAACGGTTATTCTATTCTAAACAATAAAGAAATACCTCTAAATTTAAAATTCTCCGAAGTGTCCAATATAGGATGTGTTGAGCACTTGGAAGGTTGTAAAGTACTTTTTTCCAAAGAAAATTTCAAACAAGTCCGCAAAATTGCAAATTTAACAGAAATGATTGCCTAAATACACTGCTACAACATCTAATTCTCTGTCAGTTTTTTTTTTTCCTTTTTACCACAAACTTCAATCACAGAGTACATATATCTTGTACCAACTGGAACACAATACCCCAAACAAAGAATGCACTGAAGGAAATGCTAGAGAGAAATGGAGGAAAAACGTATAAAATGAAATTATAGCACAAATATAGAACAAAACCGAAAATATATATATATATATATATATATATATTGGTGGTATTGATGTGGTATATGAACCACCAATCAAAAAGCTAATTTTAGATTTTGACTTGCAACAGTGAGAGGAGTCGAAGAATTTAAGTGGCCTCTACTGATAGTATCTCAAGTTCAGCCCACCACAGTGGAGAAAGTCTTGGAGTTGCTTGATCAGGTGATATGCCAATCACTGCCCTCAACTTGGATGTAATATCTTTCATCGTCGGTCTCTTCCTTGGATCTGGTTGTATGCATTCTTGGATCACCTCGCAGATGAGATCGAGCTCGTTGTTCTTGAAAGACTTGAGTGTTGGATCAATCATGTAGCCAATGCTTCGCGTATCATTCAAATATTCAGCAGCCTGCGAAGTTTCAGAGTTGTATGTATGCTCATCAAAATCCACGTTTAGCTTTAAAGCAATGCCGTTTGCTAAATTATATAGTAGAATATCATAAAAGAAATACCCATTTCTCAAGAGGCCCTTGTTCTTTCGAGTATGGGAGCTTCCCAGAAATGATTTCAAGCAATAAAATTCCGAAACTATACACATTTGTATCTGTATCAGCCAAGGGTGGCAACACAGAATGCTCCGATTCCCCATCACCTGAGATTTTTGCCTTTGATGAACCATCTCTCAACTTTGATGAACGTTGAGGCAAGAAACATACCTCTGAAACCTGTGAATAGACAATTGGATTAGTAAGATAGTACATTATGCATCGAAAGACAATCTATGAAACAGACAGATACCTTAGGAGCATAATCATCCGTTAGAAAGATGAGATTCGAATTCAAGTTAGAATGAGCTACTGGTGGATTTAAATCGTGGTTCATGTATTGCAAGCAATATGCAGTGCCCATGATAATCCTCATCCTCATAGCCCAGTCTAGATGTTCCATTTCTTTAACTGAACAAGCAGAAAAAAAACAAAATGTTTCAGAATAGTCAAATTGCTACTCCCACAATAATACATAAAGTCTCCACTGGCGAAATTTGTTTTGTGAGAAAATTACTATGCAGATGCTCAAAGAGGCTTCCATTTGGAGCATATTCAAACACCATCATTCTATTGAAAGGTTCATCCTCCTCACAGTAGCCGATAAGATTGACAAAGTTCTTATGGTTGATCCGAGATAGGGTATCAATCTGCAGTGCATCAAGAAGGCAAATGAAAAAGAACATTAATATGAAAGAGTTTGAAAAAAGATTTTTGCAAAAAATGAAAAATTAAATCTTCAGACAGAACCATAAAGAGACAGACCTTTTTCCTGTATGACATCTCTGCATTCCCTGACCAGTTTCTGGAAGAAGTAACTAAAGTTGATGCAACAGCAATCTCAACTCCACTGGACAATGTTCCCTTGTACATAGTGAAACCCTCCCGAGTGTCAATAATGTTGCTGAAATCCTCACAGGCAGTTTCTAGTTCTGATCGATTTAGCTTGGGGACCCCTGAATTCCAGAATATTTAGACATACTAAATAAACATCAGAGCGGGAAACAATATGCAATGCAATGCTAAGTCACAGTCGGATAAAAAAAAGTCACGTTTTTGTTCCTTTTCTTTTCTCAACTGTGTTCAAAAGTTTACCTGTAACAAATGCTTTCTGCAGCTGTCCACTCAGTCCAGTCTTCCAAGGGCCAATGGTTGTGACTCCTCGTTTACGGAAAACAACCAGCAGGGCCATAGCAGCAATTGCCAAGGCAGACATAACAGGAATAATCAATAAATAAACCCATTTATTCCCAGAACTTTCATTCCTTGAAGATTTCTGAGTAGGACTACTTCGGAATGCCATTGGGGGAGACTCAGCAGGCGGAGACAATGGCACAGGTGGGGGAGACCAGTGCTTTATATTTGGAATAGCAGGGAAACTCCCACTACTTCGACTAGTTGGTAAAGCAATGATCTGATGAGAGGAAGATCCACCACCTGCAGGCGCCGCTGGAAGGTTACTGGACTGTTCAAATAGCCAACGGTGTACAGACTTGACAAGGATCTCCACATTTTGAAATTCTTTTGGCTCAGATGAACCTGATGAATGCAAGAAAAGATGTACTTAGTTTATCACCCACTTGAATTTTAATGCCCGTTGAGCTAGAATGGTAAATTGCTTGTACTCACTGGCTAACTTGTTACCACTGCATTTATGCTGAGAGTCCATTCCAAGCATATGCCTTGTAAGATGGTAGAATATCTCAGAAGATGGAACATGACAAACAATTATCACCATTCGTAAAGTTTCACGTAGTAGCATATCATAATCTCTTTAATACATATGTGGATAGAAGAATATGAATGTGAGTACCATGTAACATGTAAAGGATTCTAGATTCTGCATAGTTCTAAACATGAAAAGAAAGAAATCATACTTAAGCTACTGGTCAAAAAGATATAACCATGTTTAAGAACTGAATTCAACATGGTTCATGATCACCTTCTCCTATTTATCAAGTACAATAGCTTAGGCAGGTTATCTACAACAAACTTCAGGATCCATAGGGAAATAAGAGGCATGAAATTTTTGTGCTGCTAGGAGATGGAATAATCAATAAGCATGAGAGGGTATCTATCATCTCTAATAATTCAACAAGGTAGCAAACTGTATCACAGGGTTTTAAGAAGGACAGATTAGCATCTCACTTACCCATTTATAAACTTTCTATTAAAACAGCCAAATCCAGGGGCTGCAGCATATGCAAGGTTTTTATCAAATTGCAAATCAGAAAAAAACTTAAGCTTCCCAATCTTCACAGAACTGCTGCCTTCAAATTTATTGGCACAAAGCAACCTAATGTACAGCTGATTTTAGGCTACACAACTACTGAATGTAATAGTGGAAATTAATGATATCAATTACAGCAAACTCACAAGCATTTCAATGATGGCAATCTTTGTATTTCTACAGGAACTGTTCCGCCAAAGTTATTATCTCTTAAGTCCAGCAGCTCCAGCATTGTGAGCCCTCCAATTTCTTTAGGAATGGCACCCGAGAAACAGTTTTTACAGAGCACGCTGTTAATAAAACAGGGCAAAATAGCTTTTTCAGTAATCTGCAGATAAATAGCTTGTCAACTGGGTTGCCTTATTATTCTATATTGATATAAAATCCATGGTAATTGCAACTTTCTTGCAGTTCTCATACAATTAACAGTGCAATCAAATATACTAATCAATGGTCAACTCCTCAATTAAAGAATTATATGACAATAACAGATACACATAGTATGTCGTTGGATAGCAAAACAACAAATTTTATCTTTAAAGCGGAAGTAGGATCATTACAGGGATTTTAAGTGACTCAGTTTGCCAAGCTCAGGTGTCAATGTCCCTTCCAACTGAAGCCCATTAAGATCCCTACAAGTAGACAAAACATTACAACAAGGAAGTTCATTCTTCCAACTATGCCAGAGGACAGTGATAGCTCTTGTCAAGCAAGCACAAAGAGGAACTTACAATCTTTCAACTTTACCGGCTACACAGTGAACACCAGACCACAAGCAAGGATCCTTATCAAGAGCATTCCAGTCGGCAAAAACACCAAATGGATCAGAACTCACTTTTGCTCGAAATTCCAACAAAATTAGTCCTGAATTCCCGCCCACATTGAATTCATAAATTAGAAAAAGATTTTAACATTGTCATTTTAACAATTATGTATGTATCACGAGAAATGCAAAAACTTACCCTCATCATTGAGAGACCAGGAGCACTGAATTGCAATAGAAAAAGCCATGAAGAACAAAAACTGGAATATATTTGGGATCCATCTACCCCCCATCTCTTGATGAACCAATATAGGCAGTGGAGGTAGCAACAGTAATAAAAAATCGCCAGGTTTCCTACTCAAAACCACTCCTCCCTTCAATTCACAGCAATAAAGACAACAATACACTATTGTAATACCTGAAATTATCTGTTTTACTTTGATTTACAAATAACTATACAAAACTATAGTACAAAGAAAGGTGAAGTCTTGACATTTGTCTATGATGATCATATCAGGGTCCCTCATATTTGCTTTAATAAAATAGTCTCTAAATCCTTTCCTCCAAAATGAACATAACCTGGCTCACCAAGCTAATATAAATCTCTAAATCTCGACAATGGATTGGAGCTGAAATGCAAAGACAAAACCACAGAAAAAAATATATACATATCAATTTTTGCGGAAGTGAAAAATGTTGCAAAAAGATGATGCATTTCCGCCAAATAACAAAGAATCAAAGAATACCCTCAATAGCAAGCAATCCAAAAGAAAGAACAAGAAAAAGGCTAATGGAATTTACCATAGAAAAACTAGTTGAAAGGATTCAGTAATGTTGCAATTCCTGAGGGCAATATTGCAATTCTAATGTTTTTTTCTTTTTTCTTTTTCTCTTCAACTTTTAAAAACCTTCAAGGGAAAGGAAATGTGATGGGGTGGTGATAGGTGGGAGGAAGACAGACAGATAGAGACTCAAAAAAAGGCAGCAATGAAAAAATATAACTAAAAATTAATTAAAAATATAATTAAACTGCAAAGTTTTAATTTTTGAAAAAAATTTAAAATTTTTTTCAAAGACTGCCCCTTTGCAGGATGATCTCAGAGGATTTCTTCGACCATCTTGTCTCCCTCAAGGATCTCTCTTTCTCTGACTTATATTTTTTAATATAAAGTTTTAAACTTTGATATCTCTTACCCAGAGTTTCTTTTCTTTATCTCTGGTTTTTTATTTTTTATTGTTTCTCTC
This sequence comes from Excoecaria agallocha, assembly GCA_037975025.1. Classification (NCBI taxonomy): domain Eukaryota; kingdom Viridiplantae; phylum Streptophyta; class Magnoliopsida; order Malpighiales; family Euphorbiaceae; genus Excoecaria; species Excoecaria agallocha. Next base: position 3,960,239 of record CM075819.1, read on the forward strand.
TTTTCTTTCTTTCTTTGATCTTCTCTCTCTCTCAGGTACTCACCTGTCTACCCCCACCATCTACCACCCCGAGAATCAGCGAGTTTCTGTTTTCCATTTTGTTTAGTTATGTTTTTTTTTTTTTGGATGGGTCCTATAATTAATTTTTTTGAATTATTTGGTGGATTAAGTGGGACCCAAAATGGATAACAATGTTAGATTATCGCGGGAAAATTGACCGGCGCCAGGGTAACCGTCGATCGGTGGCGGAGGGTTTATCCCTCTGTTGCTATCTTTTTTATTTTTTAAGTTTCTTTTATTAAATTTTAGTGGCGGAGAGGGCCCCCACTTCCGGTGTCATCGGACGCGCTTTTAGTTCCTATTGACTGGCCCCACAATTTTTTTATTGTTTTTTTTAAATATCGTGCCGTCCTCTTTCTGTCATTTTTTTTTTTCAGCTATAGGGTGAGAAGAAATTGGATGGTGGCATCCGTCAACCTACGGAAATCTAGTAATTTTGTTTTTTTAAATTCAGTTGGATAATTATGTTTTATTTTTATTTTATAGAATGGAAGTTATTAATACGTCCTTCATCTCCCCACCTTCAGCCAATGGCCCAATTTTTTGTGATAATTTTTTCACTTATTTTTAATGCAATTCTTAAAAAAAAATGTACATATTTATCATTTAAATATATTTTTAGCTAAATTACTTGTAATGAAAATGTTGTATATTTGATCTTCAAGTATAATTTTAAGTTAAAATTATTCCGCTATTATATAATTGATTCAAATTTGTTATTAAAATTAATAGTATTGCGGGTAAATAAATAAAAAAATAGATAATAGTTTGACTAAAATCACATAAACTTCCTATACTTATACTGTAAATTAATATTTTATTTTAACTATTGAAAAAAGATTAAAATTTCTATTTTTTTATTTGTTTAGCTAAAATCTAGTTATTTAGATAAACATAACATAAAAGAATTTAATAATTGCCAACTCTTGATTGTACGATATTTTAATTAAATTGAAGTGTCTCGCAATTGAAATAAAAGTTGAAATATTTTTTAAAAAATAAATAGAGATTTCATATCCTAATAAATAAGTGATATACTTATTTTACCTTGGTGCTTATAGACGTGGAACTTTCAAGAAGACCGCCACTAAGAGAGATTTTTGCAGTGAAAAAGCGACCGAGACACCGAGTCGTTTCTAGAAAATTCATCGGGATTTTTAAAGTCTTAATGAATTATAGGAATTATAAAACTGTAGAGTTAATTAATTAGATTTTGAAAAGGGTATTAATGCAACTCTACTCATCTTATGTGCCAAGCTTCGTTAGTTGAAATAATTATTGAGAATGGTGACTAATGATTAATGACCCAAGACTTACTCATGTAATTGTAAACTTAGTCAAATATTTAAATCATTACTCTATAATAAATATTTAAAAAATAAATTCAATAATTTTGTCCCATCTCTCCATATCTGATGTGACATCAGCAAAATAATCAAAGCTCAAAACCCTGTACCACCGTGCAAGTTTAAGGTTTACCAATAGTTTTCTTTTATTAGGGCAAACGTGTAAAAACACCTTTAATATTTATCAAAAATAATAATTTTATTCTTAATAATTAATTACATATAATATTATTTTTAAAATTATTAAAATAATATAATATTACTCATAAAATAACAAAATCATTAATTTGATGTAATTTCATCAAAATAGTACAATATATATACGTAAATTATCAAAATATAAAATACGGTCAAATTAAAAATTTTCATTAGATAAAATTATACTATTTTTATAACTTTAAAGATAATATTACTTGTAACTAGATATTATGAAACAATTTTTTTTTTTAATATTAAATATATTTGTGCACATTAAACCCTCTTATTATCGTATGAAAATTTAATATTTCAAATATATATATATATATATATATATATATATATATCGAATTTACTGATTTTGGGCCTTAAATGAAATTTGTAGAATAGAATAAAAGGGACAGCGAATATATAAAAATTAACAATATTATAATGAGGAAGAAATATTTATTTGCAAAACAAAAAGAACAAAAAGCAGTGGACGATAGCAGCTGGACGGAACAAAAGAACCATAGAAAACCCCAAGTAAAGAATATGTAACAAATAAAAAAAATGGAATTATTCTTCTACAAGGCAAATTTTCTTAAGATATCAGGGGGGAAAAAGTAGTATTTTACTATTATTATCTGTATCATGGAAATTTTTTTTTAATTTGTTACTGAGTCGTTAAAAAAAAGTATTTAATTGGAGCGTTTATCCACACTCAATTACATGTGACTCCATATACAATACATATATAGTTGTTAAAAAAATGAAAATTTGCTTACAATTATTTTTAAAATACTCATTAATTGTAATAAGTACATATGCACGCAACACACAAAAACATATAATTTTTTTTTTAAATCATCATTACTGCTGTTATGACATGCACCCCAAATTACTAATTTAAAAATTTGTCTGCCTTTTTTTAAGAATTTTGCATAAAACAACTAATAATAATAATAATAATAATAATATTAATATATTATTATTATTATTATTATTATTATTATTATTATTATTATAAAAGGGATTGAAAGGGTATAGAACTCACATTGAAAATTTTTAGGCTATGTTTAGTACAAATGATTATAATGTAATATAATAGGTGATCTATTAATTACTTTATTTGTTAGCTAAAAATTTTTACAGTGTTTTGGAATCATAAATACATATGTGATAATTGCTCAAAAATATCCGAACTGCTATCTGATCACCTTGCTGAACTGCTCCCTTGATTTCTAAAATAAAAAAAAATCCGGCAATTGATCCGATTAGAAATTAACTCTCCGACGGTCAAGTTAGTAGATAATAAAAGAGTAATCTTGTAGAAAATTGGCTGAGAGAGAGCTCATACCTGAGTGCCTTCCATCTTTTATAGGGAAAAGACTCCCGCCTTCATCTGAAAAATGAGTCTCAATCCTCCTTGGAATAGGAGTCCTACCTGGGATAGGAGTCCCGCCTAAACAGAAGACTCTCCCAAAAGGGATCATGATTATGATTGGTCTCTGAAGCAGAGTGGACCAATCATAGGCCTTGAAAAGTTCCCTCGGCCTGAAAGCCTAACATTCTGGACCGGATCTTGGCCCAATCCGGTTATCATAAGTCCCCTCCGGAGGTCTAGAGACATTTATGTCGAGCTAGATGGACCGAGCTGGGGTAACTTGGTCTAGGAAACTGGTGTAACACCCCCAAAATAGGAGTTAGTTGAGAATTTGATCTTATATTGGTTACTATTATTTTAAAGGTTTTTAAAAATAATAATGTAAATCAAAACTATATCTTATAAATTAATAATAGAAAAAAATTGAAACAAAAATAAAAGTATAATAATAATAACAACAACATTTTAGAGTCCCTAGAACTAGGAAAAGAAAAAGAAAAAGGAGAAGAGAGAGAGAGGAGGGAGGAGATAAGGGGGAGGACAAGAATTCTCACCTTCAGTCGACCGACGTCGTTGTGGCTACTGGACCATCACCGGTGATGTCTTTCGCCGCCGCTCACCAGCCACGTCATCGTCCCCTTGCCCCCATGGTGTCGCGTTTGCTGCCTACTGTGTCCTGATCCTCTCCCATAATCGAAGCTTTTTTTTCCTTCCTCTCCGACGACATATGGCGGTAACCGATGAAATAAGCAGCAACCGCGAACCCCTGGAGATTAGGCGAGCCAGTAGCAACTCTCTCTCCAATTGTCCTTCGCCGGAATCAGGCAGATCGACGAAGAATACATCCTTGAATTTCGGTGTAGATTTAGGCCGTGAACGGAGTCCGTTAGGCGCGTGAGCACCACTATTAGATTTCTCTCGCCATCAACTACCCCCAGGACAAATATTGGGCAACCCCGGACGTCGATACCCCGAGGGCTTGATTATGTGTTTAAATTCTGTTTATCCAGCTCGGTGCAAATTTCAATTGATATACTAGGGGAAAATATTAGAATTAAATAAAGAAATAAAGGTTGACGTAAGTATTTTACCAAATATTAATAAACAGTTTATAGAATTTGTACTGTGATTAATTTGAATTATGATTAATTACAACTAAATATGATTGGGATTGATTGGTATTGAATTTACGTATATTTGTATTGTGACTAACTGTGTTTAGAGTGCTATGTTGAGCTTCGAAATTGAAGAACTACGTGGTTCTGATTCCCTAAATGGGATATGTAGGAAGCTTGAGAATCAACATCTCAAGTTCGAACCAAATTGTATTAACTTAACTAGACTTTTTGATATGTACATTGGATTGTGATGAAATAAATCTCATGTGTATATGTAGGTAAGCATATAGTTATATTTGTTTAAATGAATATATGTTTATAATTACAATAAATTTGATTGAGTTTTAAAATGACGATGGAGGAACAAGTGATTGTGTATTGGTGTTTGAAATAGAAGTATTTTGAGTAAATTCTTTCAGGGAGTTCTACGGAATTTTAGGGAAAATTCTGCCGAAATTTTTGTAAAATAAATAGTAAATTGCTAGAATATAGTTTCTTTAAAATAGAAATTTATTTGACCTGTATTAAATGAATCGAAGCTTGAGTGTGACATCCTATATCCGGGTCTTTAACTGACCGGGTATATGGTATTACAGCTGGCATTGCCTCGTTCCTCGCACCGACAATAATTGTAGAGAAACGTCCCTTTGATCCCTGCAATCACCGTAACGCCATCATTACTACCCTCGAGTTCTGAGCGCCTACCTGCACTCCTAATTAATTTCATGCGCCTCGACGCCATTGTATATGTTCTTTCAGCCTTAATCCAACGACTTGTCATTCCTATAAATACCCCTTCCGTTTCCTCATTTCCACATTTTCTCATTTTTCTTTCTACAACCATTTCCTTTCTCTGTCACTCCCTCAACTTTCCTTCTTGATAACTATGAATATAACTATATTTTAGTGTATTTTTAGGTGTTTAATTTAGTTAATTTGATTTTAATTTTGTTAATTTTATGATTAATTTTTAAAATTAATTATCTATGGGCTTAATTGAGAATTTTGGTATTTTTAGGGGTTTAATTGAAAGAATGAATGATTAAATTGCAAGAAAGAAGAAGACTTGGGACAAAAATGCAAAGGTGGGAAAGAGGATTTAAATGAAGCACGTGAAGACAGATGCAAAGTGCTATCTTGAGCATAAATCCTGCTCTTCCAAGCATAATTTTACTCTTCCAAGTAGGAAACGTGCTCTCCCAAGTATTTTGACCACTCTCCCATGCAAAAATAGTAAAATTGTCGATAAAAGTCTTCTTATTCAGGGGAAACTCCAACTCAACTTTAGAAAAGGAAGTCTTAACTAGCAAAACTTCTTCTTTGACAATGATTCCAATCTATAAAAAGGCATCAAAGCTAAGGAAGAAAAAGGGAGAAAAACAGAGCTCATTAGTTATAAGTTTTTATATAGTTTTTTTGTTTTTGTTTTATATTTTCCTTTTCAACTCTATTTTAGTTTTTAAACATGTTTAGGAAGTTTTTTTTCCTTTTGCTAATAGATTCTTGAAATCTTATATTTTTATTGTTATGACTTAAGTTTGTGCTTAATTTTAATGCAAGTTTGATTATTTCTTATTTCTTAAGCATATTCTTATCATTATTTAACTATAGTTTGGTTGTTAGCTTGATTAATTACTGGTTAATAATTGACTTTTGGTTTGATCATTGATATGCATGTTCTTAGGTTAGTTTGCTTGGGTTGATGCATGATTATGTTCTGAATAAGAGATAAATTTGTATTAATTAAAGTAAGTTAAGATTAAGAAAAAGTGTAACTAAGAATAGGTGAAAGTTAAATTTCTTGAAAAATGATTTAATAGACATCTAGGAGGATTAATTCAGATTTTTATACTAAGTGTTGAATTGTTCTGAATAAGGAAATTTTAATGCTTGGAATGATAATTTTGAGTAAAGTTATTTGATTTTATTCGTCTGAATTCTTTATAATCACTTGTGTTTCTCTTTTAATTAAGTTATTTCAATGAAAGTTAAAGTGGATAGTTTCTTTAGCAAGAGAAATTCAATTATTGTTTTGTTTTTAATTCATGTTAGTTTAATTTTGTTTCATTGTTTGTTTTGTTTAATTTTTACATTTAAATCAAAAACATTTGGGAAACAATTTTAGGTTGATTTAATTCATATATATAGATATTATTCTTAGCAATCCATATTCTTTTGAGAACGATATTTGGGATCTTAATTTATATTTTCTTAAATTACTAACCGATTTAGTATACTTGCTAGAATTCGGTCACTTCTCTGTGTCATTCTCTAATTTTTCATCCCAATTCCAAGTTAGTCCTTTGCAACCTTTTCTAAATTATTTTATATATTTCTATTTTTTACTTTGCGAGTATGAGTGAATCGATCGATTCTAGCGAGGTTAGAATATCTGATAGCTTGTTAGACAATAGTACTTCGAGCACCTCTGCTCGGAGCTATTCCCTCGATGACTCTTCTGTCGAGCCTCCCTTCTCTCACGCTTCTTTATAAAGTGGCAATAATAAAGTGAAAGCAGTGTTAATGCTTTGTTAAACCTTATTTTTTAAAAAAAATATTAAACCTTGTTAAATTTTTATATCAATTTTTTTCCTTTTTTATTGTTGTGACTACGTGTTAATTAATTGCAATTAATTTCAACAATATTTTATCTTTTAAAATATGCTAAATTTTTCCCTGATGATTTTGCAAAAATATATGCACATTTTCAATAATTAAGTCCTTTTTTTTCTATAACTAATACGAGGAACAAAATAAAATTATGAGACAAATATTAAAAGCAAATAAATTTATTTCATCGCCAGTCTTTTAACTATTTATTGATTTCTCAAGTAAATAATTAAAGAGTGGGGATGGAAGTGGGTTAGATTCATTGAATTTTACCTTTTCGGGTGGACTGTCCTTTGCTTGAGGTTCAACTAACCACTGTGTACTGAACCAACAAAAGCCACATCAATATGTCACATAGTTCCACTTCCTGGGTGCCTTCTCCACACATGCATAGTTTCTATATATATATATATATATATATTTTTTTTTTGCAAAAATATTTTTAATATTTTTTAAAAATAATAATTTTGTTTTTAATATTTAATTATATTTAATATTATCTCTAAAATTATTAAAATGGTATAATTTTATCTATTAAGTAACAAAACTGTTAGTTTAACCGTATTTCGTTTTTTAATCGCTAACGTAAACACATTGAACTATTTTGATGGATTATAGCCAAATTAACAATTCCGTTATTTTAAAAATAAAATTACATTATTTTGATAATTTTAGAAATAATATTGAACGTAACTAAATATTAGACACAAAATTACTTTTTTGGTAAATATTAAAGACATATTTGCACATTTAGCCATATATATACATATACTTATTATAAAAATTTGAAGTTTTTTAATTTTTAAAATTAAATTAGGTTCAAATTAATTTTCTTTATATGGTATATTAGAGCTGCTCATTTTTTTAATGTTGAGTTGCCCGCTTATATCTAATTCTGCAAATTTTATATTCCAGATTTTCTTATGTATTTGATTTTGAGTGTAAAAGTATATTTAGTATCTTAAATTAGCTGTAATACCCTATATCCGGTCCGATTTTAGAATTGGATAAGGGATGTCACACACGATTCTAAATTGCATAAAATGACAAATTACAAAAAACTTTTAACTGAATTTTGACATGTATGCTTGATAGATATTTTTGGAGCATTATTGTAAATTTATAAACTCAACAAATGTTGTATATTAAATGTGGTTTTTTTTTTTAATTTGATTGAGATTGAGCTGAAAAATTATGGAGAATTGACAAATTATTATGAGAATGGAGTTTAAAATGGAAATAGAATAAGATATTTTGAAATAGAAGTATATTGTGATTTTCTTGCAAGAGATTTTGAACAAATATAGAAAAAATTATGTCGAAATTTCTATAAAAATGATCCATATTTACTAAAATAATAGATGTTTTAAAATAGTCAAACTTAATATTTTATAACTGTAAAATTACGTGGTCGGTGTGAATATTTGTATTCAGATCTATTGTTGAACAAGATATAGGGTATTGCATTAGCTAGTTACAAAATTATAATATTTTTTATAAAATTTTTGATAATTTTCATATTGAAAGTTAATTTTTATAGTTAAATTAGATTCAAAACACTCATTTTTCCCTAGTATTAATGGAAGTATGATATGCAATAGATATAAATTGTTTGACATTCAAACAATTTATCAAATATTTGGATTCGATGTAGGATATGAAGATGCAAATTGATTAATGCATATGGCATTCAAATTCTCAATTAAAATAATTTGGATTAAATTCTAACGTTCTGGAGTTTTCTATAGAATATTAATCATAGTTTTCGAAACTATTTCATAAAAGAACTAGATATCAAAAGCTCTACTGAGTTTAACCTAATCATTGAAAAAAGTATTTCAAAGAAAAAACAAATATATATAAACATTTTGCAAATCAGGGCAGAACTTAGGTCCCACCTTGATTTTTTTTTTTTATGATTTAGACCCTTCTAGATAATTGTCTCCTCCCCCAATTTCCTTTTTTTTTTGTTTTGTCACCACTCCGCACAAATTTTCTTTTATCCTTTTTTTTAAAATTAAATTATGCTAAATTAAAAGAAAATTTAAAAAATCATATTTCAAAATTATATTTAGGGCAATGATAACATTCTTAGAAAATCTCAATCCGCACTTTATACATGTGGAAGTTCAAAAATATGTCGATAGTTAAATTAAATATGTGAAATAGAAAATTCAGTAGAGCAATCTTGAAATATAGAAGTATATGACCATAAAATAAATAGGAAATTTACCTGGAATTAATAGGTAGACTTTAATGAATTGTAATGTATAGTTTAACAGCTAAGTTATAAGTTTTATTTATTAGTGTTTATCGGTTATATCTTTACATGTCTATTTAATTAGTTCATTTGTTCCGAATTTATGAGTTTATATTTAATTAGTTTTGTTTTCAAAAAAGTGAGAAATTGGTTTATATTTTATTATTTGCAGGTGAATTAAAACTAAATTAAAAATTAAGAATATTACAAAAATATTTTTATGACATAAAGAAACTATAAGATTGGCATAACAAATAAAGGATCAGGGTCTCAATGTATAAATATCATGAAGTTAGGGGCCTGAAAGTGATTTTAGCCAAAAAATGGAGAAGAAAAAATGTAATGGCAAAATAGTAAATAGTGAATTAAGTTGGGATAAAATACAGGGAAAGGCATCACAGGCAAGGGATTTTTAGCCGTAAAATTATCCCCCAGTTCGGATGGGGACACCTTCAGGGTTCTCTTTCCTTTATCTCCCCTGATTCATCTCGCCTCTATATCATCATCATCATCATCATCATCATAAGCATCGACGATCTTACCTTTCCCGGTACTTCTTCTCTCACTATTTTGATCTGTCCAATTTAAAGATTTGATTTGAATTTTGATTTGGTGGGGTTCAGTTTAATTTTCGGTTCAACTACTTGCCCTAATTAGTCGATTACTCTTCTGGGCATATAATTTTCACATACTTTCTGTAATTTTACCAAGGAGTCTTGGTTAAAAAAGATCGAAATGGAAACTGGGGATAAATACATGTGTGTTATATGTGCATGATTTTGAGCTTGAGCTATCAAATGTTTTTTTTGTTGATGGGATTGATTTTCGTTTATGTCGTGACTACTTGCCCGAATAAATTGCTATTTTCCTCTTGGATTTCTGATTTTTTATTTAAATTCTGCTGCGTTAATAAGGAATCTGTGCTAAAAAAATAAACGGAATGGTTCTATTTTTTCTTTTTCAAAACGCTAGTTAAGATGCAGGTCTTTGTTTGTAGCTGTACTATCTATTGCTTTGCGTATTGGGGATTAAATTGATTGCTTTGGAGTAGAAAGGAGTGGTTGTAGTATAGATTATATGGCGACTGAAAGGAAGAGAAACAATGATCTCGTTGTTTATTATTGATGTTATTCTTGCTTATTTTTTATTTAATTGTTTTGCTCTCCCTAATAACTCAAATGTTGGTATTCTAGGTGCTCTAAGCTATTTCAAACTTGGGATTGATAAACTGCCATGCATCTATCTTACAGTCGTTTTGGCTCACGTACAACAGGATTTTGGAATTGTTGCAGAGAGAGAATTTTGCTGCTAAAAGCATACTTGCAAGCTAGAGAAAACCCAGTTGTTATTTGATTTGGATTATCAAATTTTGAACTAGTTTTGTTGATCCTTGAGTTCCCCAAGAGTGAGTTTTTACACTTTGTGGCTAGTTTGGCTAGCGGATTATCTGCTGCATTCTTTGCATCATGCCCATAGTTCAAAAATTGTATGATGCTTGCAAAGAGTCTTTCTCAACTAATGGTCCGATATCAGAAGAAGCTCTTGAAAAAGTTCGTGGAATTCTAGGTGTGTCAGTAAATTATCTCATCTAACTTTTTCCATGCAAATCTTCTCCCCTTGTTCAAACTAATTTATGGTTCCATTTACTCAGATCATAGGCTGTCTTAACATGTCTAGTTCTATATAATGCTTTACCAGATCAAATGAAGCCTTCTAATGTGGGTCTCGAACAGGAGGCACAATTGGCTCGGCAGTGGAGAGCAACCATCAACGGTACCAATGGCAGAAGAGGGCGTAATGGCAGTCATCAGTACCCACCTACCATCAAATACTTGCACTTACATGAGTGTGACAAATTCTCTGTAAGTGAAATTTGGACTTTTTAACTCAACCAATGTTGGTTTCTTGTTTGTAAATTTGTTAAACATGAATAATGAAAACTGACTTCATCATCTGCTTGCACATTCTGAACTTATTGCAGATAGGTATCTTCTGTATGCCACCCTCTTCTATAATACCACTTCATAATCATCCGGGGATGACAGTGTTGAGCAAGCTTCTTTATGGTTCGTTACTTGTAAAGTCGTATGATTGGCTTGATCTTCCTGGGTTCGCTGATCCCACTCAAGGTGCCTATCTTTATCTGTCTTGGTAATTCTGATACCAGATGTTGAGCTAACGGTAGTGATTGGGAATGTTCATATCAATATTTTGTTTCAGAATTTTTCAGCCAAATTATCATCTTGTTCGTAGAATTTGTATGCAATATAATGTCAGGCACGCTATTGTGAAGACTTATGTGAGGGGCAGCGGCAAAAATATTGGGAGGGACAAATAAGGAATTCTTGCTGTTGGTAGTTAGTTAGTATTGTATTTCGTGTTTTCTGTTTCTTATAAAAGGGTGAATATTGTGGGAAAGGGGGCTATGTTGGTTTTAGCTAAGAATATCTGTTTGGGAGAGAGATGAAGCTCTTGAATTCCTTCCTAAGCTTGTATTTCCTTTCTTTACAGATTTAATACAATACATTTTAGCCCTCATTTGGTTAAATCATTTCTTCTTTTTGAGTTCTTTGTGTTTGTGATTGATAATTAGAAATAGGGACCTAACAGTGGTATCAGAGAACAGATCCTTGCATGAAAACTCGGTTTCAGCAGATGGAGAACAGGGTTGAAGCCTTGGAAGCCGATCTACCGCAGGTAATAGCTCGCCTTGAACGTCTAGAACGCCTGGATGTTGACACCGTTAACCAATCCATGGAGCGATTGTCCCTGATTGAAGACGGGGTCAAATCCATTCTACTCAAACTCAACACGACTTAACCAGACAAGCCCCCAGTTTACACGAGACCACACATTTGGAACCAGCCAATTGCAGCAATGGCAAACACCAGCGAGAGCAGATGGAGACAGCGGAGATGGGGGAAAACTTCAACCCATTTTCTGTTTGGCACAAATCGGAGGGGATGCCAAGGAAGCTGCAACTCCCTTTGTTCGTTGGAGAGAATCCAGATGGACTGATTTTGAGGGCTGAGCGTTACTTCGACCTCAACGGTCTTTTGCCGGATGACAAACTCCGGTCAGCTGTTGTTTGCCTTGAAGGGGAAGCTTTGGCATGGTACTACTATGAAAGCAGCCGTCGGAGTTTCCATGGGTGGGGTGAATTCAAGAAACTCTTGTTGGAACGATTCCGCAGCACCCAGGTCGGAAATCTGATGGAGCAGCTTTTCTCCCTTCGGCAGACGTCAACGGTGGGCGAATATCGAAAGCAGTTTGAGATGTTGTCTGCTCTTTTTACCTGATCTCCCCGATGCTGCGATGGAAAATACTTTCATCAATGGGTTGTAAGAGGAGGTTAAATCAAAGTTGAGGCTTTGGGAGCCCCAGGGGTTGGGCCACATAATGAAGGTGGCCCAAATAATTGAAGACAAGAATGAAGCTGCCAGATCGCGGGTCTTGTCCAATCACAACGGATCCAGCAACCGAGCCCGACCTTTTTCAGGTATGCTTTTGGCCACCAGAAATTTAATTCCCAACTCTTCTTCTAAGTCTAGCCTTACTTCGCCTTAGTCATTATCGCCAATTTCATCATCTACTTTTTATTCTGTGGCTGCAATCGGCCCCACTCCTTAACCTCTGCAAAAATTCCGGTGGCTCACAGAGTCGGAAATGAGGGCCAAGCGAGAGAAGGGCCTTTGTTTCCGCTGTGATGGAAAGTACAATTTGGGTCACTGATGTCCAAACAAGGAGTTGCAGGTTTTATGGGTAGAATTTGATTCCGTTGAAGAGGGTGAGATAACAGACATGGGGGCAGAGGAGGCGATTGACATGGGAGACCTGGACCGCTTGGAAATATCCCTTTCTTCTTTGGTTGGCCTAACAGTCCCCCATACCCTGAAACTGCGAGGGACGATCAAGGGGCACACCGTGATTATCTTAGTTGATTCGGGTGCATCCCATAACTTCCTTTCCTCTAGTTTGGTCTCTGAACTACACTTGCCAGTCACCCTTACCAAGCAATTTGGGGTCACTCTGGGCACTGGGAGACGAATCAATTCAATGGGACTGTGCAGACAAGTATGCCTGCAACTTCCAGGAGTAGAGGTAATTGCCGATTTCTTTCCTCCCCAGTTGGGTAATACGGATGTAATCCTGGGTTACCAATGGCTACTGTCAATTGGGGCATCTTTTATAAATTGGGCTGAGATGATTATGGAATTTACGGTGGGGCAGCAGAGGGTACAACTTATAGGGGACCTTGAATTGTGTAGATCACGGGTGTCTTTGCATGCAATGGAAAAAACGGTCAAGCGGGAAGGTCACTGCATATTGTTGGAGGATAAAACGCTGGAGCTAAATTCCATAGATTTGCACGTACCCGGGGAAAAAGCTATCAATCCTCTTTCTGCACCCTTGTTAGCCGAATTCCAGGATGTCTTTCACCTTCCCAAGGGACTCACTCCGGAAAGGTCACACGACCATGCTATCACCTTGAAGCCAGGCATTGCACCTATTTTAGTCCGCCCCTACAAATAACCCCCCTTTCAAAAAACAAAAATTGAAAAACTAGTGGCTGAGATGTTGGTTGCAGGAGTAATTCAGCCAAGCCACAATCCTTTCTCCAGTCCAGTTTTACTGGTCAAGAAAAAAGACGGGAGTTGGAGGTTTTGTGTTGACTACCACGCGTTGAATCGGGAGACTATCCCTGACAAGTTTCCCATCCCGGTAATTGAAGAGCTTTTGGATGAGCTACATGGGGCTGTCATCTTCTCCAAAATTGACCTCAAGAATGGGTATTTTCAAATCCGTATCCGCTTAGAGGACATTCCTAAGACAGCATTCAGGATTCACCAGGGACACTATGAATTCGGGGTAATGCCGTTCGGATTGTCTAACGCCCCATCTATATTCCAGTCCCTGATGAATGAGGTATTCCAACCCTACCTCCGCAAATTTTTCTTAGTTTTCTTTGATGATATAGCGTACAACAAGAATCTGGAAGAGCACCAGGAGCATTTGAGGCAAGTCCTTGCTGCCTTCCGCCTCCACAAACTCTTTGCCAACTCAAAGAAGTGTGTCTTCTTTCAACCAAGAGTAGAATACCTGGGACATATAATACTCTTTCAGAGTGGCAGCTGACCCAACAAAGATCTAGGCTATGGTGGATTGGCCTACTCCCACTACTTTGCGGTTTCTTAGGAGTTTTCTAGGGCTCATGGGCTACTATAGGCGTTTTGTCAAAAATTACAGCAGGATTGCTTGGCCGCTCACACAACTTCGCAAGGATGCTATTGCCCACACGGCATTCCAGTAGCTCAGGGCAGCCATGACTACCCTCTCGGTTTTGGCTCTTCCTGATTTCTCCTTGCCATTCACCATTGAAGCTGATTCCTTAGGTTTTGGGTTAGGCGTTGTGCTCATGCAACAGGGTCGGCTACTAGCTTTTTACAGTCAGAAGTTGAGCCCTACTGCACAAGCATCATCCGTTTATGAGCGGGAGTTGATGGCTATTGTTCTGGTAATTAAGAAGTGGCGTCTTTACTTGTTGGGGCACTGGTTCATAGTGCTCACTGATTAAAAAAGTCTGAAATTTCTGCTGGAGCAACGGATAGTCGAGGGGGATTATGCCAAATGGCTCCAGAAATTGATGGGGTACAACTTCGGGATCGAGTACAATTCCGGATCCACTAATTCAGCTGCTGATGCCCTTTCCCGAGCCCCACATACACCTACCCTAGCCTCCCTCACAGCCCCTATTCTACTGGATTTTCAAGATATCTTAGCTCAGCAAGCTGCTGACCCTTTCCTATCAATATTCTCCAGACAATTAGCCACCAAACAGCTGTCCATTCTTATTTTCAGCTTGTGGGGAACCTCCTTCGGTATAAAGGGAGGCTAGCCTTGCCATCTGACTCCCATTACATCCCCTTGCTACTCCAGGAATTTCATGGTAGTCCCATAGGGGGGCATGTCGGTATGGGGGGCACTTATCAGTGTCTAGCCACAGAGTTTTATTGGAAGGGTATGAATAAGCAAGTGTAAGATTTTGTGGTTGCTTGTGACATCTGTCAACGTAGCAAGCATGAGGCTATGGCCTCTGCTGGATTCTTACAGCCCCTACCCCCACCTAACAAGGTATGGGAAGATCTAACTATAGATTTTATTGAGGGACTCCCAAAATCCCGAGGGTATGATCCTATCTTGGTGGTTGTCGACCGGCTCACCAAATACGCCCACTTCATTGCCTTAAAACACCCATTCACAGCCCCTGTTATAGCCCGCATTTTCTTGCAAGAAGTCATCCGCCTTCATGGTATCCCGAAGAGTATAATCTCTGATCGGGATTTGATCTTCATTAGTTATTTCTGGCGGGAACTCTTTCACCTCCAAGGGTCTGAATTGAGATGAAGCACTGCTTACCATCCCTAAACTGACGGGCAGACAGAGGTGGTAAACAAAGTATTGGAGACATACTTGCGATGTTTCACCGTGCACCATCCTTCTCAATGGTCCTCTTGGCTGGCATGGGCTGAGTACCACTATAATACCGCCATACAATCCTCCACTGGCCTCACCCCATTCTAGGCAGTGTAAGGGCGGCCTCCTCCCCCCTTAGCCCGACATGAGTGGGGTTCGGCTGCTAACCAGGAAGTTGATCAATATTTGACCAACCGTGATGCCATCCTCACTGAATTGAAGCACCAGTTAAAACGGGCTCAATAACAGATGAGTTTCTATGCTGATAGTAGGCGTCGGAAGGTGGAATTTGAAGTTGGGGACTTGGTTTACCTCAAATTGCAACCTTACCGGCAGTCCTCTCTTGCCACTCGCCCCAATGAGAAGCTGGCCCCTCGGTTTTATGGGCCTTTTCCCTATTGAGAAACGCATTGGGAAGGTCGCGTATGCTCTCACTCTCCCTCATTCCACTCACATTCATAATGTTTTTCATGTGTCACAGCTTAAGAGAGCAGCCATTAGTGCACACCCGTGTCAGCCCACCATTCCTTCTGCCCTCACTTCAGACATGGAGCTGCTAGTTGAACCATAAGAGGTGCGTGGCCTTCGACCTGCCCCTATTGCTGGTCCCAAGAACTTGGAAGTGCTCATTCGCTGGAAGGACTTGCCTCTCTTTGAGGATTCTTGGGAGCTATTTGACACCATCTCTTCTCAGTTTTCAGCCTTCAACCTTGCGGATAAGGTTGATCTTTGGTCGGCGGGTAATGTTAGGCCCTCTATTGTGAAGACTTATGTGAGGGGCAGAGGCAAAAATATTGGGAGGGACAAATAAGGAATTCTTGCTGTTGGTAGTTAGTATTACATTTCGTGTTTTCTGTTTCTTATAAAGTGGTGAATAGCGTGGAAAAGGGGGGTATGTTGGTTTTAGTTAAGAATATCTGTTTGGGAGAGAGGTGAGGCTCTCGAATTCCTCCCTAAGCTTGTATTTCCTTTCTTTACAGATTTAATACAATACATTTTAGCCCTCGTTTGGCTAAATCATTTCTTCTCTTTGAGTTCTTTGTGTTTGTGATTGATAATTAGAAACAGGGACCTAACATATAACTAAATTATAGCAGCACCGCCCTTGTATCTTATCAATGTGGGGAACTTTCATTTGGTAACACATCTATTTATAGATGTTCTATAACTGGAAGAGATTAATGAGATATCGTATTATGTATCACTAACTAATTGACCATAATTGGAAACTTAAAATTACCGCTTACTGTTAGGCATATTTTTGTTATGGTTATTTGCGTGGTAAATGTGGAATATATGTTTCTGAATAATTACCCACTTGATTGAACTACTTTTAGCTATGATTTATTCTCTTATGATACATGATAATCTCTCTGATCCTTCCTTTTCACTTGTTGTAATTTTTTGAACTGAAATAATAATTGAGCTAGAAACTCAAAAATTGGATATTGAACACTGAAATGATCCAATCACAGGGAGCTGTAGAAATTATCTTGGATAGGGACTGGAATGGTCTGCCTCATTAGCATTAGGAAGGGTCTCGGCTCTGTTCTGCTAATACTCTTTTTTTGACTAGAATACATTGATCTAGGCAAGGGTGAAAGATCTATGGATAAGATTTCATATTAAGTAGGATTTAGTGACTCATTAGAGGGTGTACCCACACAGAAGATGCTACCAGACGTAGAGCTCGATAGTTTCTACAGGGTTCAAGAGCAAACTTTTACTGTTTAAACTTCCTTTAAGATTATCCATATATTAAATGTTGCCTTGCATTCAAAGGAGATATCTGCACCAGATTCTGTCAGGAAATGCTTTATGACTTCCCTAAGGAGATGATGATTATTTTAATAGATATTTGGAAGTAGAATCAGTCTTAATATACCTATTGCAGTATCCGACAAAGTAATTTGCTTTTAGACCTAGCACATCAATTATTGAAATTAAAACTGTGGTTGCTTAAATCTGCTAGTATTGCCATAATCGCAGCTTCCATCCTGCATGATATATTAAATTTACCTTTTTGCAAATTACCGTTCCTTATTGCTTCACCTTCCAAAACAGAAAGGATGGGTTCTGTGCTGTCAAATTTGTTTGGTGTGAATGCGTCATCCAATGCTATTATGATGATAGGAAGTGGCATTGAAATTCTAGGTGTTTTGGAAAGAATAGAGTATCTTGTACTTGGTCGAATGACAGCTAGTTGTCACACGGGATGGTGATATACTGTAGAAATCTTAGCGATTGCAGGTAAGAGGCCTCAGTCTGGTTTACTGTAAAGTTTTTGTAATAACTGTGCAGCTGCTTTTTTATTTTGGTCTAAGACATGAAACTTTGACAATTTTCTGGAGCATGGATAATCACCCTATAGGAAATTACTTGTGCAGACATAGGATGGTAGACAGCAGTACCTTATCTAGCTGTAAACAGAGAGAACCACTGGCGACACATAATTCTAGCAGTTTGTTTTATCATACAATTATTGCAGAGTCCAATTAATCATTTAATTCTTTTTATTTTTTTTCCATCGTCCTCTTAATGAAGTTAAAGTTGGTATATATCCATTTAAAATATATCTTGCTTGCAAGTAAAATCAGTTATTTTCTTGTTTAGATCAGCATTTAACATTGTCTGTATTCTTTAATACCCTTGTTCTAAAATTGAGTTTGGTTTGTGGAAATTTACAGCGAGACCTGCAAAACTGGTTAGGGATTGTGAAATGACTGCACCTTGTGGCACAACAATCCTATATCCTACTAGAGGTGGAAATATTCATTGTTTCAAAGCTGTGACGCCCTGCGCTCTATTTGATGTTCTTGCGCCACCATATTCCTCAGAAAATGGGCGGCACTGCTCTTATTTCAGAAGGGTACCTGCAAGGCCTCTACCAGGTATGTATCCGTGCATTTCCTTTTTTACCTGCCTGTGAATGAATTCCATTATTCACTGTTATTATTATTTTCAAAATATTTAGCAGAAGGTGCTGCTGAATTGTTTGGCCTACAACCATCTGAAGTGACGTGGTTAGAAGAAACTCAGCCTCCAGAAAACTTTGTGGTGCAGAGGGGGTTATATAAAGGCCCTAATATTAGGCGTTAAGAGGGATCTTTTTTTTTTTTATTTTCCTCTTTTTTTTTTACCTTTTGGATAGGATGTAAAATACCATTAAACAGATTAGATGAACAAATGGATAACCTTGGAATTGATTGCTGAAAAAGTTAGTTGTTAACTACATGGCAAAATAATAATTATAGTCTTTGGCCTTCTATGTTTATTTGTGTTTTTGATAAATGCTTCTTATATAGAGAGAGAAAACAGGAAAAAAAAAAAAGAAAGAAAAAAAAAGGAAAAAAAAAATAAAACTCCCCTATATTTTTAGCATTCGAGTGAACTTGCCTCTCTGCTGTAGATTCTAGTTAATCATGTCCTTAATTTAATACGCAGAAGTTACAGAACTATTTCTCCTGATCGGTTCTCGAAAATTTAATAAATGTTGGTTCATCATCTGTTTTGATATTAATATATCATCAGCCCTTGGACTCAAGATGTTTATTTTATTTATAAAAATCGAAATTTACATAAGGGTATGATAAAATAAAGAATGTTACCATAACAATCTAATTCCAATTCGTATCCATGTATTAGTGGTGCTTGGATTAATGAAGATGCATAATTTTTTTAAAATAATAAAAATTACATAGGGATGAAGTAAAAGTTATGATATTATAAAATCTAAGCTAATTTCATATTAATATTGGTTGGTATATGTCAATATTGATAGGAAAAGCCTAAGTGATATTTATGTTACCAAAACAAGTTGGATAATTGGCTAAATATGGAGGGTCATTTCGACTTTAGCCCCCCATTTCTAAATTTCTAATGCCCTTAAAAAAAAAAAAAAGAAAGAAAGAGAGAGCTGCAAACTTTATTCATGAAAACAAGAAGAAAGACAAGGAGGAACACTGTTCCAGGACACAAACTTAGCAAATAAAATTCTATTTCTGTCTAGCTAAACAATTTGCTCCAGTATTCTCCTGCCTTCTTATATTTCTTGAGATTTTGAACCAAGATATGTTCAAATAAAAGCCCAATAGGCCTAATGTATTTTTGAGTAAAAGCCCGATTGCCAACTCTATTAAATTAGCCAGTTGGGGGATGTGTTGTTCAACTCTAATTACTATATTGGGTACATCTAAAAAGCTAAAACGTGAAAATTCCCTTTCAAAAGAGAGAGGGAGAGAAAAAAAAAAAAAGAAAGAAAATTTTGGTCCAAGGGGAAAAAGAATTCAGATTTCTCTTAACATTGAAAATTTCCCCACAGATCTGCAGATTATGAGTTATATAAACGCAAAATCTTTAATAGACAGCTAAGTGTGTTCACAAACTTTCATATATGTGTGTGTAAAAAATTTTAGCTTGAGTCTTTCCATCGTTTCTTTTGGAGCTTTCAAAATTTGATGTTATAATAATCATTAATAGAATAATAATTAAAAATCAAAATACTTGAGTTTAATTCTATCGAATACAGGCGTGAAGTTTGTACGATTGAATATTTATGGGCGCTGTCCAATATTAAGCACTAGCGCGTTTGATAATATGTAAAGAACATAATATTTTTTGCCCAATTCAACTTCAAAAATTAACTTGTAAAATGAGAATTGTTCAAATTTTTATAAGATATATTTTATTTTTATAATTAATCGATATGTATAGTTAAGAGCATAAGGTAGACTTTACGAAAATGAAAGTGATAGCAGCGTCAAGTGTAAGAAACATTAAAAGAAATATAAATAAAGAGATATGGGTTCCAATGTATGAGAGTTTGCACAAGTTGCAACTAAGGGCGGTGCCACTAAGAGCAGCTTGAATTAATTGATATTTAACTTAGATTCAGTACTGTGAGATTCGCGGCGAGTGTTTTGCCAACACTTCATCGGTCTCCAGATTGAGATTTTGTTTGCTGCCAATTTATAAACTTAAATTTGCAAATATAAATACATCCCTTTTCATACCTTTCACCACCCCTTGAGGAATATATATATACACACACAATGATTATATATAATTTTGGAAACTTTTGTCATTATCCTTGGAGTTGATTATAATCAACAAAATTAATGGAATTCAACACACAATATATGAATAATATCTCCATACATTCATATGCAAAGCAACACACAAATATGTAGAGTGGAAGTGGACATGGTAGAACTTTTAAATTTTAATTATTTTTTAAATTTCAGTCAGACTCAGTCTTATTATTTTTTTAAGAAGTTCGACTTGTTTTGCTTTTAGACTCAAGGAATTTGTATTATTTGATCCTCCAGATTCTCGTATTGATAAACTATCTTGTTATAATATACACTTTTTACGTAGTTATATACACATATTACCTGTTTTCAAATCTATATAATAGGGACTTGACATGGGTTCTAAAAGCTTTAAAACATCATAAATTCTAAATTAGCACCACTCAGTCTTAGATAGGTTAAGACAAAAATTGGTATCGACTGTATTTTTTAATTATTATTTTAAATATATTTAACTTGTTTCATCAAAATTTCATAATTATATTTAAATTATTATTTTTTTATTATCAATCAACGATTTTTTTATTCTTTTAATAAAGCTTGGGACCCATGGTGGAGGAAAATTGACTTGCAAATAGATAGTTAATGCCACTGTTGTTCATGCTCTGAGTTGGGGTCAGTAGCGAAACTTCATGGGGGCATGTGATCTCCCAAAAAAAACAAAAATTTCCTGAGTACGTATATATAATATAATGTCTATTACCCCTCCCCCCCGTGTATGTGTGTGTGTATATATATATTGTGGCGCGTATTACAATACAACTCGTGATTGTTCGTATCCATTGCGAATATGGATTTGATTTATCGTGTTAAACGTTTGATTGCTAAGAATTGGGTTGTTCTTGTTCAGCATATTTATAGAGAGGCGAATAGGCTGGCTAATTTGACTTTTGAGCAAGATAAGAATTACAGGTGGCATTGCAATGCCTCGTGCGTTGTTGTTCACTTGCTTGCGGGTGATATGGCGGGGACTGTCTTACTGCGGATTGTTACTGCTTGATTTGGTTGTTTTGCTTCTCTTTCTTATATATATATATATATATTATCTAGCTAGAGTCATTCTTGATAATATTAAATATATCATGGCCATATCTCAAATCCACGAGACAAGGCTCGAAAAAGCCAAGTCAATAAGTCAGAAAATCAGAAGAAAAATTAAAGAAACATGGTCATCTTTACTCAATTTATGGTAGCCTCTGCCTAACTATATCGTCATCACTCAATAATATATATATATTTTTTAAAGTAAGAGTGAAGGATTGAATTTGATGTTTTACAGTATATTGAAACTAATATTTACTGCCGAAATATTTCATTAGTGACATGTTTAATTCTGAATTAAATGTCCAAAAAATTAGAAAAAAAGGAAATAAATTAACGGAACTTAGGTTAAATAACTAAATTAAAGAAACCAGTGGAGCCTGGGGCGAACTCTCCTCCATCTCCATCTATAAATGACATATTAATATATTTAAGTCCTAGTTTGGAATATGAATGACATGCTAGCATAAAAATAATTTAATTAACTTTAATTAAAACTAGATATATATGAATTAAAAAAAAAGATAATATATCAGCCAACTCATCTGAATAAGCGGATTTGGAAGGTCAAAAGAAGTATGAGATCATATATTCTGTTCACATGTGGGAATTTTAATTTAATTATTGAATAGAAATGAAAATAAGAAAAAGAAAAAAAAACAATAAATTGAATTCTGAGATTGGAAAAACTCGGGGTTGGGTTCGTTAGGGCAGGTATCATAATTGAGCTTGACTTTCCTATGTTGGCATTTATGTTATACACAAATTGTAACGTTTAAAATTTTTCAAATTTTAAATTATAAATTAAACCGTTTAATTTAATAAATTTGTTCAAATCAAACCTTAAATCTCAACATGCGTATTCTTAAGATAATTGAACAACCACCTCGACTCAAAATCAAGTCTATATGTCAAGTGGATCACTAGGCTCACAATACACCTTATATAATGTATACATTGTTACCGAATATGCTCTTTTTATGAGAAGTTATTCGGTGTACAGATATACTGTATGAGGTATAAATTTAAATCGTTAAATTGTGATTTTATTTTTAATCTAACAATTTAAATTTGCAAATATCACATTACATTTATATATCAAATTGTGTCTCCTTTTATATTGGCCACAAATATGAGATAAATTATAAAATTATTTGATTAAAAAAAAGAAATTGATACAAAGTTGTTGTGGGGCTTCTTCTCAACAAGAAGTTAAAAGTCTTCTAATTGTGTTTTCTAGGTTGGTGCTATTCAGAACATGCTTAACAGCGATTGAGACGACTATTCACAAAACGGCTATCAATTGTTTCATTTATTCGTTTTTAAGAAAATGTTTTCAAAGTGTCAAAAGAGACTCAAATATACATTTTTAAGTATGTATTTCATCCTTATTCTTAAATTTGACGGGCCAGTAATACCCTAATAAAGGCTAAACCAACTTATGTGAGCCTCTTTTTCCATTTAAAAGCATCCTTTTTTTTTTTAAAAAAAAAAAACATTTTAAAAGTATCCTGATAAGGGCAATACACAATTACACATAAGGGCGTACATGAGATTTTTTATTTTTATTTTTTAATGTTTTGAAGAGTTATTTTTTTAAAGATAAATATAATCATCTTTTTAATTAAACTTTTATTAATAATATTAAAAAAATATTATAAAAAGTACATATGTAAAATACAAATAAAATTATATAATTGTAAAGTATACAAAATGCATAAAACTAATAAAATTATTAGAGAAAATTTTTGAATTTCTATGATAAAAACAATAGTTAATGGTAATATGTCATACAAATTCTGATTTTTAGTGAAAAATTCAATACATTTGTTATTTATAGCAAAATTTTGAACCACCATTGATTCAAGAAGGATAATAATTTACATTGAAAAAGATAACAACCTCCAAGTCAAGGAGGATAAATTTGCATAACAAAAATTTGAATTATATTCAAAATTAATTAACAAATAAAATGAACCAGTATACCAATATAGATAAGATCTGGATAAATAAGAGTACTAAATATGAGATAAGATATTAGTTTACTAAAACAAAAATGCACAAAAAATTAAAAAATCAAAAGAACACAAAATTAAAAATAATAAAGAAATTTTAGATTTGTATTGATCTGAAAATTATTATAAAAAAATTGTAAAAAGATAAAAAAACTCGCTGAAAATTGAAAAAACAAATCAAAACTATAGGAAGAAAAATAGGAATAGAGCTGCAACCTAGCTCCAAAATTAAATGAAAAAAATAAAAACTTTTGAATTTAAAAAGAAAAGAAGGTTAGGGTTTTGAGAGAGATATATAGTGTTTAACAAAGTTAAAATGTAATCCATTTTAAATAGCATAAAAATATATTTAATCCTTTTTTTAAATATATTTCTTATTTAATTATATCTTTTAGATAGCATAAAAAACAGTATTAAAAATATATTTTGTGTTTATTTATAATTTTTTAATATAATTATTGTTATAATTTAGTTTGAATAGAATCAATCTATATATTATTGGATAAACTTTTTCAATATTGATATTATGCTATTTATAAAATTTAAACTCAAGATTTTAATTGTTTAAAACCATGCTTAAAATGAATGAATTCTATTGTAATTCCAATTTTTCATGATTGGAATGCAAAAGAATAAGAATTGAATTTCATAAATGAAATTCCATGAAATTCAATATGCATTCACCAAATTCCATCAAATTAGGTGAAATTTGCAAATGAATTTCTTATTTTTAAGTAGTCAAGTTTTGAAAGATCATAATATCCTTATTATATTATATATATATATATATATATGTTCCGCGTTTTAACGGTTTTTTCTCTCTTTTTCTTCAATTTCTCAATTAAATTTGTATTTTGAACGATTCTTGTTATCTTTTTTCTCAATTTGTCAATTAATTTTATCAGATCAGTATTCATTTTTACCTTTATATTTTGTAAATTGATTTTTTTGTATAAAATTAAAAAAATCCTAATTTAATAAATTGACTCGTATATTTTTTAATATTTAAATACTTTTGTTTTTTTTTAACAAGTGAAAAACTATAGAGGCTCTTGACTTCTTGGAGGATAATGAGCATTTGATTAGAAGATTTTTTGCTTGTGATGCTGATATCAAACTTGATTGGTTAAGAACAAAGATGGAATCATGAATTGAAATAGTTAATTAGTGCTTTATTTGGTATAATTGCTATAGACATAATATTATATTGGTTTTTTTAATGTACTGAATTAATATTAAGGATATTTAAGAAAATAAATTAGAAATGAATTTATTTATTTATTTATTCTAAGTGTAAAATTAAGAAATTTATTTTTAATTCTATATATTGATTATTTTATTTTAAGTATAAGAATTCATTTATAAATGAATTTTACAATTTCAATTCTTTTATTCCAAACAGACCCTAAATGAAATAAATTGCCGAATTCCTTAAATTAATGAGAATGTTGGTTATTTATAATTTTTTTAAGCGGGTTGATTCATAATCAATAGTCAATGCTGGATTTCTAAATTCTAAACCCAAAAAGCCGCCGATCCAATGGAAACCAATGCCATCCAAAATCAGTAGAAAATAGTAACTTGATAATGGAAACACAAATAAATAAAAGAAGATGGAAAGAAAAGAAAATCTGACAATCATAAGAAACATACAGAATCATTTTGAGGTATGCGATTGATATTATATTCTTGATTAATTAAATAATTATTAGACATGATTCTTTTTTCGGACCCATATAAACAAAATAAAATTCCCAATTTTGAGAACATTATTCCTTTGACCATGTTATGTGGTCTGATGCTCTCTCTATTTATATAACTTGGTTGGATGGATGTACCCATCCATGAAATAAATAAAAATAAAACAAATAAGATTCTTTATTTATTATCATCTAAAATAATAAAATTGTCAACTCCCCATGCATACGACAGGACAAAACATCTAAATTAAAATTGTTTTTCTAGGGTACGTACGTAGGATTAGGAGGTAATTACATACTCAATTTTGAATTAATAATTATATAAAGTGCTCGATTTCCATCTCTTCCATGTAGTTTTCTTCTCAATTTATGTTATTTAATTGCTTAGAAATAGAATATAAGTCTTTTTTACTCTGTATGAAACAAAAATAAATAAATTAATTAAGCACATGTAACACAAATAACGAGCCAGTTTTTATGTGTCTTATTGCCAAACCTAATCTTGAAGTGATTCCTCTTCTTTCCCAAAAGACTACGAATAGACAAACAAGCCAAATTCTCTCTGATTAGCTTTGGAAAGTAAAACCTTTGGATGCCATGCAAAACGTTAAACAATATTTTGGGTTTTGCTAATTATTTTTCATTTATTTAATTTTATACTAAACACTAACAGACAACTATGACTTTCTTACCACTATCCCTTGTCCCTCTATTTTCTGTCTCTTCTACTAATCAGATTACAACTCTTTCAATTTGATCAATCCCTATGTAGTTTTGCCGAAAAAAAAAAATCTTTAATTAGATTAAAAGGAGGTCTTAATGATAAATCAATTTTTAGCCTTATTTTTTTTTATATTAAGATATTTGTATAAATGTACAGATTAATCTAACTCTTAATATTTGTTAAATCTGTGCAAATCGGGTGGGCATAAAGCGTTCTTGATCTATCTTTGATTCTTTGTAGATCCATGTGCAGGCCTTGGTCGGATCAGAAATAATATTGATAGTACACCGATTTATACGTAAACCTAAATATTTATTAAGCTTGTAGAAAATTACTGTTTGAGCACATGGCAACTCTAAGTATTTAATAATTAAGCAATGCTGTTACAGTTTTCTCCCATTTTCCCCATGAAGTCTCTGAAATTTAGTCATCAAGGGTGTTTGATCACAGCTCATCTAATTAAAATTAATATTCCAATTTGTTAAATGCTCAAGGAAATATTATTAAACGAACATAAACAATTTTATTTATTTTTAAAAGTTTCCTACTTGCCAAGACATAAGTCTATGGCTGCAAAAGGGTCCATGTACCACCTTATTTGAATGCCAATGTCCAACCAAAATTGACTAGCTTTGTTATATTGGGATTCAAATTAGCCCCACAAATAATTCTATGTAGTGTTTTCTTCAACGACTTATATCGTTTTTTTTCCTTCAGTTGGACTAATGAATCCCTACATGCATGCACACAATAACTTATATGTGGACACAGAAGAAAATAAAGGAACAGGGACATTGATAAGGGAAGAAAGTCTTTGTTTAGGTGAGAAGAAATTGATGGGTTGATGATATAAATGGTCCCTCATTTCTTTGTGTCAATATATAGCTTTAATTTTGGCCAAACCTTTTGCAATTCTGTGAAATTTTTGATTTTTTTTCTATTAAAATTCTAAATATTTATTTTGCATATTGAGCCAGTAAATGTTTATTATATTTGACACCGACACCGAGCCCTCTGTTAATGGATTTTATGAGTATGATTAATACGTTATATTAGTTTTCTAATACGAAAGTGGTAGAAAATGTACATAAAAGTAAAATTTGAGTGAGATTTCTCGCCAATAAACAATTTTTACCATATTCAATATTCAACAAGATCAAGCCGACTATGTTTACTGTAATTATGGGGAGATATATTTGAAGAAGAAAGAGACCGATGGTGTGTGTTAACCAAGCTCACAAAATTCGATAACGGAGAGATTGATGTCAAAAAAAAAAAAACAATAAAAATAAAAATAAAAAGTTCAAAGGCTCAAACAAAATTTTAAAAAATTAATAGCAAAAATTCAAAAAATCCATCAACTTGCAAATTCTTTTTTAATTTTCCATATTTTCTCATGTATATATCTAAATTATAAAGTGATGAGAAATAATTTTAAGAGATATATGTTGATATATAGTGGAGAATAGATTAAAACAAATATTATATTTCCTAATATTGCATATGGCCAATCTTAATTTATAATCTTTGTGTGCTTGGCATAACACTTTGAGATTAATTAATAATTATACAATAACTGATCAAACTGGGGAAAATCAGATTGTTTTAATATGGTAATTAACATTTAACAACAAGAGGAGTCTCCAACATAGGTCAAACAATTAAGATAATCACGAGAGAGAGAGAGAGAGAGAGTTGTACAACTGTCAAAGAAAAGAAGGAAAGAAGAAAAGGATTGAGTGGTCACATGATTCTCCAACAATTGCATCTGTACACATAATGCGAGTATTATTGCATCGTAAAAATAACAAGTGGACTCCTAAAAATAACTATTATTATTATTATTAGTTTTGAATTTTGTAAATGTAATATATAATTAATTAACCATGAAAAGTCTTGCCATATCTGAACTTTGATGACTATGATCTTTCGATGACACTAAAACATCCTAAAACTCAAACGCAGACAACATTTTCTTTCTCCTCTCTCTTCTTTCCTTCTCTTTTCCTAATTAAAGAACTTCAGTCAAGATCAGCAACTTGGAAGACGACGATTCTTGAATTTTCACCTTCATCTTCCTCAATGGTTTGTACTAGCTTGGGAAATTTATCAAAGATTATTACCACCATTTATATGTTCCTAGTTAGTAGTTTTCTTCAAGTTTGATTTTATCAAAGTTCAAATTCAAAGATCTTATACCACTGATTTTTATCTTGTTTTAATCTTCTTCACTGGTAATTTTTAAAGGTATTTCTTATTAGATGATTTTCTTAACAGTATTTAGTTCTTAATTTTCTGACTTCTGCGTGATCCAATTTACTAAATTTTTATTATATACTAGGTACTTAAAAAGAATCTGCTTCTTTCTCTTTTTCTTTTTCCCATAGAATTTCTAATTGTAGATCGATTATTTTGCTTCAAGTTACTTCGCGAAAGAATGATCCAGCTACTATCATTCTACCAAAAATATTTACAAAATATGAGAATTTCTCATCTCTCCCTTCACATACACACACACAAATACTCAGAGATGGAGTCCAACAAGCAAATCTCCTGCAAGAATTTAGTACTCTTGGTAGCTGTAACATCTCAAAGAATTGATCTAAATTTCTCAAGATGCATATGACAATCAATTTTGGTTCCCCATATTTAATATTTGTACAACCATGCTTAGCCTTTTTTTTTTATTTTTTTATTTTTTCTGACAAATCAGGGTAGGTTTTTCAATTTCGAGATCAAAGTTCCCCGAGCTAATTGATCCTTCCTAGAAACCTGTTTTGTTGATTAAAGAAAAAAATAATACAAAATTTACCAAACTCAATGCTCATTGAACAGCTATCTCTTCTTTCTTTTTCTCTGTGATGTATAATATGACATATTTATTTATGTTGTTAACATTATTAGCATCATATATCTTTATTTTATCGAACAGATGCATTTAGGCAAAATTAGCATCTCAAATTTATTAATTCCTTATCCTTTTGGAAGCATATATAGATGGGTTTATCAAATAATTCATTTTTGTTTTGGTATTTTTATCTACTTTGCAGGATTATAGAAGATTATGAATGGAGAAAACGATCACCAGGAACATATTCTACCTCACAAATATTGAAATCACCTTGTAAGTAACCCCAAAAACAAGTTATATTACTTTTCTTCGATATTTTTCCTGCATTCCTTCGTTTGTAGTTACAAAATTGAAAGAAGTGACACTAATTTAGCAATCGAATAAAAACAAATTATAAATTAGAATTTCAAATCGGAATAAGTAGTAAATCCATGATTGGTTTTTGATTAGAGCCATATACTTATACTTACATATAATTACAACTTTATAGATATGAATATGTACATTTTCTTATTAAGGATCATCTTATAGATTATTAGATTATGAATATCCTTGTTTCGGCTTCAGTATGACAAAATATACATAAAGAAAAATGAATATTTTCTCTATTTTTTTTGGAACCGAAATCTTAAATTCGAAGTTTCCTCCATTTATAAGAGTGGCTGAAGCAATATAAGGTTCTAAATAGCTTATGAAAAATCCTCAAAATCTTAGTGCAAAGTCAACTCTAAAAAGAAATGTGTGAATAATTGAAGTGATCTAGGGTTTGTCCTCCTTCCTTTTAGTCATGTTGTTCAATTTTCACATTTCCAATATTTAGATGTTAATTATTAATATAGTCCATGATTATAGCAGAGACTGAAAATTGGAAGAAATCGAGTTAAAAGAAGGAGAAAAGGAGTAGGCATAATGGAAGAATTAGAGATGCATGATGGAGAGAAGAGCAGTGAAAATACATCAATAGTTTCATCTAAAAAATGTTCATCTTTTGATTTGAATGAAGAAGCTACCAGTGAAGAAGAAGACGATGATGAGAAGAGAACAGATGGGATTTCACTAGCTAATAATAACAATAATAATTCCTCAGCAGGCAAGAGTGCTGTCAGACAATACATTAGATCCAAAATGCCTCGTCTACGCTGGACTCCTGATCTTCATCTTTCTTTTGTCCATGCTGTTGAAAGACTTGGTGGCCAAGAAAGTCAGTTCATTCTATTCAATTTCTTTCTTTCTTTTTTTTTAAATTGAAAGATGTTTATTCTGAAAAATCTTTATATTAATGAAGGAGCAACTCCGAAGTTAGTTCTTCAGTTAATGAATGTGAGAGGACTTAGCATAGCACATGTAAAGAGTCATTTACAGGTATTGCCAGAGTTAGGCATTGATTTAATCTCTCTGATTTTCTTCTGTAATTTCTGATCTAATTCATACTTACCTTCTTCCTCTTTCATTGATGCATATCAGATGTATCGGAGTAAGAAGCTTGACGAGACTGGACAAGGTGAAGTTCCTTTTATGCTTTTGGATTTGTTCATTAAAGTAACAGTTTAATCAACAGTTTTGTGGCTATTTTCCCAATAATAATACAAACCCAGCATTCAACCTAGAAATTTAAGAACAATCAGTAGATATGTTGGGATTATTGAGCGGGATAAAATGAATTTTATTGCACCAAAATACTAAATTAAATTTGCATATAACAGGCTTATAATTAAGACACATTTAAGGGATAATAACACCCCACTAACTCTACTATCCAATTTTTCATAACAATTAAAAAAAATAAACATGTAAAAGAATAAAAACCGTTACTTTTACTCAGTATTTAGTTAATCAATCCCTTGATTTTGAATCAATTCTCAACATTGTCTCTTAAAGCATCTCTATCTAATTCACATCTCATCTAACTTCATATTTTGTTATTTCTCACCAATTTCCAATTATTGATGTATTTTTCACTATTTTTCTGTTATTAATTTTCTTGAAATTCTTTTTCTTGTCCTACATTTGTTAGCTCAATTTTAAACGTGGAATCTTTTACAATTGAAATATTGTTGGTTTACCTTTATGCGGATAATCCTTTTCATCATCATTAATAATTTTGTTGTTTGAAAACTGTTTACCAATTTAATGTTGTTGGCAATTGTGATGAGCTTTGTTACCATATATTTCTTCATCCCTTCAGATTCCTTCATTTTTTTGCATCTTGAATTCTCACTCAAGAGTAAGGACTTGCATCAACCTCATTTATTAATTGCCTAAACACTCATTTTCAACATATCCCATATTTCTTTTGGAGTTTTGCATGCATGATGTTAGAAAATATTATTTAGAAGCCAGAGTATAAAAAAGTTTTTGCTTTTTTCTTTGTTGTAAGTTTCAATTTCAATTAAACTTAAATGCGCCAACAGAATATCAGCTCGAGAATTTATTATCATTCTCAACCATATTTCATAATTAAATAAAGATTGCAAATATGCTTTTATTTTAATATGATGGATTCTCATATATTTTTTCTACATTTTTCTTATAGGTCAAAAACTATGATACCGTGTTGGGATTTTTGAAATGGACAAATTGAACTTCAATACACCAAAATAATAAATTAAACTTACCCATTTATAGGCTTACAGTAACACATAAATTAAGAGATATCAACCGCACTAACTCTATTGCTCCCACTATCTTTACTAACAAAGTTTTAATAAGAATGAACAAATCCATTATTCAATGAACATGTAGAAAAATGAGGACTGTTGATCCATTAGTATAGTTGATAATAAATTATCTAACTTAGAATTTACTTCTTCAAGAAGACATTGATGCTATACAAAGAAACTGAATTTCTCTATTCTGCGCAGAATAGTTTTCACATGAAATAATGACAACAATCCGTCCTTTTCTTGTTTTTATTTTTATTTAAAGAATACATCAGCGTCATTTTGAATTTAATATAATTTTGAACAGAAAGAATTTTGTAATCCTGTTATACATTTCCGTAATCAAATTGTAGGAGCAATAACCTGAAAATGAGTGATACAAACACTTTTGTTTTACAGTTCTAGGTCAGGCTTACAGATCGATGCATAGGAGACATAGCATTCCAGGCATGTTACACCAAATCACAGCCGCTCCACACCAACACTTAAAAATGGAGAATGGTGGCATTATTTTCGATAGAAATTCTTCTTTTGGTACCAACAATTTGCACTCTTCCCTCTCCCAAATACCATCAAATTTCAAAGCAAACTTGTTATGGTAAGAAATGTTCATTTGGAAGGACAAACAACATCAGAAATTTTATCTCATCTTGGTAGTTCCACTTCTTATTAATTAACTATGAAACTGCAGGCACCAACAATGGAGTTCTGGTCAGCATGATGCCAGACGACAAATTAATTTGACAAGCAAAGACCATGAACAAGGATTGGATACGACCATGCGAATCGGGCCATTGAGACCTAGTGGGTTTCTTGAGGAAAGGCGATGGCCTCCTTTGGAAATGGTTAAGAATCGATGGAAACCTGAAGGACATCAGATTATCAACTTACCAAGAACAGCTGGGGCAACTTGCTTTTGGAAACCAACTGAAGGAGAACTAGGAAACAACACTATCAGCAATTATCACTCCTTTAAATCAACTTATGAGCCCCCATTTCGACTTGAGGTAACATTTATAGGTCCGAAATTTTTTTGTCCAAATATAGTCCACGCTGATAAAACATATCGATACAATTATATTATATTTTATTATATCTAATCAGATTATATCTATTATACTTTATCACATTCATTTATTTATGACCCAGTCGTATGCAAATGGCAAGAAAAAGAAAATATCTTTTACATAACAATTTACTTTTGTTTTGGTGGTGAATGATGCAGGTGAATCGAGAAAAATTATTGAAGGAAAAGGATTGGTTGCCTGATTTGCAACTTAGACTGAGCCAAAGAGTGAGAAATGAGGAGAATAAGAATCATCGTAGAAGTACAGACGACATTAGTACAAGGCTTTCACTTTCTTAGTTAAAGATATTTATTTAAAGGATATTGTGCATAAGGAAAACACTGGGAAGCAGAAGGCGAGAGAAATGGCCGAGTACTTAAGAATATCTGACTTTAGATTAATTATATGTAGCAAGATTAGTATAGGAAGTGAGATCTGTTTAAGTACTTGTCTTTCAGCCATTTTAGTACTTTTTCTAGCTTTTGTTTCTCATTTTTTGTACTCATGAATCAATTTTGGATGAAGCCATTTGACATTTAAAGAGACTAAAATGTTTTGTTAAACTACCTTAAAATAATCATGCAGTCGATTATGGATAGTATTAAACTTTAAGAATGACAATAGAAAATGCAGAGTTGCTTACCTTATAAACAGGAAAAAGATATCTGGTCTCTGAAAGTTGGACATAATGCCTACTGGACTGGACTGGACTTTTATATCTTGAATAAAGATGGGCCAGTTGATCCATATTTGAAATCCAAATCATTGATTGAAACGGATAGCGTCATCTGTCGTTTGCAAAACCCCGATCACGGGGGTGCCGTTTCTAGAACCAGATTTATGCAAACGGCATGTGAGCAGTGTTAAGTATTTTCTATTTTAATACATTTTCTTAACCTCCCCATTATATGCAGTTTTTAATATTTGTCTTGGAAAAACTTAAACATTCAAATCACTTGCTAATAATTTCCAATAGAATCCATTAGCGAAGGTAAACGATTTCAGGAAGAGTAATCAAATGCAATGTTCCAAACGAAAATTAACTAATTCACATGTGGACACACGCATATATATATATATGCGCGCGCGCGTACAAGCAAACATAGTTTTGTGTGTGTATATATATATATATATATATAGAAGCAAAACCTCAAACTCCAGAGTGAACTAACAAAAATTTAGGTTTTATTACACTATTACAGAATTTTCTTGAAGGCAAAGAGCCTAATCTATTGTATGCTGCAAATGATATTTGCCTTCACAGAGTATGGTATATCTGAATCTCCAATTGATCACCAAAACTGGCTACGGGATTCTTTAACACACAAATATCAAAAAGAACCCAACACATTGAAAAATATCACATTATCAATTTATATGATGCCAAGCAAATATACAAAATTGAGAAATGATCATCAATGCAGTCATTCCACAGCTACCATTAGAGGAGAATGAGCAATAGAAGGTAGATCATCATCTCTCCAAGAAAAATTAGGGGCTGAAAGAATCGAAACACCTTTCAGCATAGTGTAGAAAAATCCATGGCAACACAATTATCAACAGGAATGTAAGTCGATCTTCAATCTCTTAACTTTTAGATTGCTGAGAAGCATGAAGAAATAGTTCCTGTCAAAGAATTTAGAAAACAAAGAAAATCAAACCTTCTTGAATACTCGAAAAACTGCAAAGATTTTGTTAAGAATGATGATATGCTACCTCAGAATATCGGACATGATCATGATGTAAATAGGATGATTTTACAATATTCTCCCATTTGGTACTAGCAGACGAAGAAATCTTAGGATCCTGCCGCTTGCTTTGGAAGCTTGCGCCGCGATACAAATGGGATGATGGATTTTGAGAGGAGATAGAGGGCAGGGTACGCCACAGCCAAGATTCGGATGGAGTTTTTGGAAGAAGTGGAGGAAGAGGAAAGACTATTAAACTAGTTTTTGCATCTACATCATCTTTGTCCGAAATTTGATCACTTCCAATATTTACATTGTCATCAGCACCTGCACTAATGCATACTAAGGCCTTTGATTCCGTAGACAAGTCCTCCCCCAAGTCTGCTTGCCCTCTGTCAGGTGACATTTCCACAGCAGCAGTTTCTTGAATTTCTCTGCTTTTTAACCAAGCCTTCATATCCTTCTCTGCAGAACCTTTCTTCATATTTGAAGGACCTGCATTTGAAGACAATATTCCTGCCACATTAACAGTATCTACATACAATGTCTTCTCAACAGTAGGGCTCATTGGGCGAGAATTCCGTCTAATGGCATGATAAGGTACTAGCTCCTGAGATCTGCTATAGCCTTTGAATGAATTCAACTTACTGGCTTTGAGACTTTCAAGTTCTTTTGGAACGCCCCGATATTCCCCTCCTCTGAAGGGAGACTGGGATTGTTCATTGAGGTAAGGAGATACGCCACCAGAGCGCCTAAAAGGCGATGTCCTACTCATCATTTGCCGATCACTTGCAAAATTAAATCGATTGGATCCACAAGCTATCTTGTTTTCTGCCAGTCTAGGGGATCGAACACCATTTCCTGATTTTGATTCACTAACAGCGTCCTTGGCAGGCTGAAAAGCAGAAAACCAAACATCTTAGCATTAGCAAATATTGAGAAACTTACAATAGGAAAGTTAAACACTCAAAACAGAAGAATTGTGCTTACTCTCTTTATTGATGGACTTTGAGATCTAGCAAATGCAGCTTTGTTAAGTTTTTTCGTATCATGGGTATCTCGAGAGGAAGACATAGAATTCTGGATCCTAAGTTTCATCCCAGGAACAGGATTTAAAAGGGACAAAGAATTCTTGAGGCATAACCGGGGAAGTAAACCACAGCCTTTAGTTGTAATATTGCCATAATCAGAATAGTCATCCTCTCCATCTTCATCACTTTCTTCATCTTCTAAATCCTGATGATAATAAGGCACGATATTAAGGGACTCTTTTCGAGTAACTGGAGGCGTCCTAGCCCTGTGGACAACCTTGGTAATCTGCCTAGGTAGTTCTCCTGACACGGGTTTCTTCTTTGAAGCATACTGAGGTTGCTCTAGAGTCATTGCCTTGGCAGCAGGTAAGAAGCGACTCATCATGAAATCCCGGGTTTGTTGATCAGCATCGAAGGTTCCAGATGGTTTCACAGCCTGATTATTGAAGCCGCTAACACCGGTAACACTACAGTTGACAGAGAACGAATCTTCAGCAGACAATGTGTCAAGTGCATCAGAGTAAACATCATCTTCATCATCGTTGCGATCATTCTCAAAAATGACGATTGCTTTCTCATTAGCTTTGTCTTTCAAGCAATCTAATCTATCAACAAATGAATCTTCTTCAATTTCCGGCCTACACACATCTTGATCTTCAGGTTTCTTATGCTCAATGGGAAACCGAGGAGTAACAGAAGCCTCTTCGCGGTCATGAGAATCAAGCAAACCACCATCCTTGGGTCTACCAGGGATCTGCTCCCAACGAAAAGGCACTGCAACTGGTTCTGTTACCTGATCCAAACTGGATTCAGCTTTACAAGAATACAGATTAAAGCGTCTACTACGGTGAGAATTCTCATTTTTCTTTGCCTTTTCCCCACTGGAAGATGCTGCTTTTCTAGCAGAGGATCGCCTCACTGATAGAAGCGGGGCATTAAAATTCAATTTCCTTTCGTCCATTACTACTTTCAAGAGCTAAGCAAATTCAAAGTTCAGCAACTAAACACCATTGCTAATATAGCCCCAATCAAGATTAGTAACTCCACACATGAAGAACTCCACGCAATAAATCTGCAGAATAAACAGGTGAACAGTTACTACATATTTAACGCCTTTATGCCATTTAAAAACTGAAATTCATAAATATGTAAAATGGAAAAAAGAGAAAAAATTGCGCAGTCCAAAATGGCCAGTGATTGCATACTGAAACTTCAAGGATAACAGCATTTATTGCTGTCTCAATTGAATTAGAACGGAAGAGATCATGAAAATATTTATTATGTGTCAGGTGCCACAAGGAATTTTGGTTTTACTTTTTCCAAAAAAAAAAAAAGAATATTGGGATCTGCAACACAATAACATCAGATCAGTGCAAAAATAAAAAAGTTCATTTTTTTTTTAATTCTCTCTAATTGCCCCGCAACCAAACAGAGTTTAAAACTAATTAAGTTTAACCAATTAGCAAAATTACAATATTTCCAAAATTAATACGATTAAACTCCATCATTAGCAAGTAAATAATCTAGACAAGAAAAAACGACCTTCATCAACTCCATAATCATCGGAAATCAAATGTCTTACTAAAAAAAAACAGCACTTACATTAACAAATCCTGAAGGATCAAAACAAAAAGAAATGAATGAAAACGATCATAAGTTTGTGAAAGAAAAGAAGAAAAGAAACAAGAAGAGGAAATACCAGTGAGCGAGAGGTGTTGCTATTGATGAATGTGGGGGTCCTAGAATGATGGCGAGAATTAAGGGAATGAGTGAACACAAAGAAAAGTCAGAGTATAGAAAGAAAGAGTGTGGTGTGGATGTGTAATTTTTACCATAGTTATTAAAACCGGACCGAACGGTTGAACCAAAAACTACTAAAAATTAGATTGACAAAAAATCGAATCAAACCAAAAAAACCGGGTTGAACAGAAGAACCGAACAAAACCGAATTTTTTGCTAAAAAGTGTAAAAAATCATTTTTCTTGTATATTTTTACCCACCCACACACACTCACACACACACACACACATATATATATATTTCATTATTTATTTATTTGAAAAAAATAGTATTTTAAATTTTAAGTATATCACTTAATAATTTAATATACTTGTTATATTTTTGATTCATTGTAATCAAATATATATATATATATATATATATATATATATATATATATTAAATTTTTATTTTTTATTTATTTGAAAAAATTAATATTTTAAATTCTAAATATGTCACTTAATAATTTAATATACTTATTATCTATTTGGATCATTTTAATAGCATATTAAATTATTAAGTAATATTTTTAGAATATAAAATACTATTTTTTTCCAAATAAATAAATAATAGAATTTAAAATATACATATATATATATATATTAATTTTTTATTATTTATTTATTTAAAAAATTAGAATTTTAAATTCTAAAAATATCACTTAATAATTTAATATACTTATTATCTATTTGAATTTATTATAATTAAATATAATTATATTCATATATGCAAGGTTAATATTTTTTGTGTTTACTTCATTAGTATTCCATCTAAATATGAAATTATTTTAATGATATAATTGTATTTTTATGTTTTTAATATATGATATTCAAAAATTCATAATTAATCACTTGTAATAATAAAATTAAAATTATATTTTGTAACTTATTATTAGAATATTTGTGATATATATTTAATATTTGATGAATATTTTTTTAGTTTTTATATAATAGTATTTAAAAATTATAATAATCATAATATTTTAAAAATAGAAAAAAATTCGGTTGAATCTGATTGAATCTATTGAATCACGAACCTTCAATATTATCGGTTCTTTATCCGGTCCGATTTTAATAACATTGATTTTTTCCATGGTTATTAAAACCGAACCGAACCGGGAGGTCGAACCGGTTTAACCGCGAACCGTTGGCTGGTCCGGTTGGTTCAATGGGTCAAAACCGGAAAATACTGTTTCAAACCGCCAAAAAACGGTTAAACCGGGATAAAACTAAAAAAACCGGGTTAAATGATAAAAACCGATTTAATTTTAGAAAAATCAACTTTTTGTCCAAAATATTCATTCAATATTATTTTTTCTGGAAAAAAACAAAATAAAATTATAAATACAAAATAATTAAAATTCAAATAATTTAATGAATTTTTATGAATAAAATAAAATTTTATAATTTATATTTGAAGAATTTCTTTAAAAAATTACAATTTTTTACCATATTTATCTTAAATTTTTGTTATAAATATTGAATGACTTGAAAATATAGTCTTATTATTAATGTTTGATGATAAATATATTTTTCTAAACTATTTTTAATTTTTTTATATAGTGATATTTTCATAATATTTATATAAAACTTAAAAAATAATATATTTTTAAAAAATAAAAAAAACCTGGTTGAACTCTAACGAATCGATCAAACCACGAATCCTTGAACTCTTTAATTCTTTATTCGATCCGATTTTAATAACATTGATTTTTTCTGTGAAGTATGCTTTTAGCTTTGCTTCTGCGTAGATAGAGAGAGAAGCAGAGGGACAAACAAAGTTCACGAAGAGAAACAGAGGGACAAATCAATATCATTAGCTATTACCTCTTAGCTTTTCTTTTTACTTTCTTCTGCGTCTTCTCGATTGAAGACACGCGCCCTTTATTTTTGTTTTGTTCTTATTTACTTTTTTATTTATTTTTAGTTTCCTTCTTTAATAAAATAATATCCTTTACGGTTCTTTGCTTCATTCTCTTCTTTTTGAATTGGTCTTCCGTATATTTTATGCTTAAATTAAAAAAATAAAAAGTTAATTCTATGCTTGACCAACTCCAATGCGTTCATAAAAAAGAGAAAGGTGCTAACATATGTTTCAAGTTTGCTTTTAGGAATTAAAATATCTTTAATTTTTATTTTAATTCTAATTTATTTTTAAAATTTCGAAATTTTAAGATATTATATTTAAAGTATATAGGTACTTAAAAACTCTTAAACCTAATCATTTTGAAGGTTAAATATTATAGATTTATAATTTAATTGAAGATAATAAGAGAATTCTACTATGGATCAAACTCACATTAATTGATAGCAAAGCCATAATAAAAAAAGTATTTTGAAATAATTTTATAGTTTTTACTCTCTAGGCAGTGATAACATCAAAAAAAATATAAAATGCTGGAAGCCCAAAAACTCCAAAAGGAACCTAGGATAAATGTCCATACAAGTTTCGTCAAATGGGGAACCAACATAAGGATTGAGAACGTTCGATCGGACTCGACCTCTCCCTGACAGGTAGAAGATGTCTGACACACGTTACCATCTAATCACCGCAAGGCCATACCTACTAAAAAGCATAACAACTATTTTGCACACTGTTCAAAGTCTCCCCAGCCCTATAAATAACAGGTTGTTCTCTAATAATGACACACTTTTTCTCTCTAAATAATACTAATTCTCTCTCTAAAAAAGTTTTCATTCCCATTACTAACTTAGACATCGGAGTGTCGAAATTCAGGACAATCGGGCTAATCATCTTTTTTGCAGGTTCTATCAACGACCTCCCGATCGAATCGCCTCCACTTTTTCAAGCCAATCTTTTATCTATCTTAACACAGAGATATCCCTTTTTATAAAATTTTATGATTTACCAGATAGATTTGAAAAAATTGAGTATAAAAAAATAAAAAATAATTTGATGTAAAAAAAATAATTTTAAAAAATTAAAAGAACACAAAAAGACATTTTTAGAGCCAATAATTAAAACATTAAGGATAAATTGGGTGGAAGAAAATCAAAACCTTATCCAAAGTAGAAATGATTTGGTACATGCATTTTATTATTGATTAATACACGAATTAACGTATGAATTTAGTTTAAATAAATATTTTTTACACTCAAAAAAGAAAAAAAAATTAGCCATTCTTTTTTTTTTCTTTTTAATGTCTTTGTAGGAAATGAAATTACTCTTTTAAAAAAACTTAGATGATTAATTTAATCACATGGACATGGTTTAGGTGAAATAAAAAAAAGAATATCCTTATAATCGCACCATTTATCGACCTCCTATGATAAGATAATTTGTATTGCGTAGATTAACTTATTAGATTAATAATCAACTTTATCAAGGGAACCTTCTTTTTATTTGCCACGTAAAATAACATTCCCTATATATAATGAAAATATTTTATTGAAAATTAATGTGGTTCAAATAGTTAAAAATTTTATTATTTATTTAATTGATCAAAATTCGAATCATATTTTTCCGCCTCAAAAATATATTATAAAAAATGAAAATATTTTACAGATTTAATTGTAAAAATTAAAAGTATCTTCATATCATATTATGTTTCCCTTAATTTAAAAGCAATCAGCCAACTTGTATTGTTTTTAAAATAGTAGATATGAAAGTCAATAATAATAAATAAATAAAAGGTCTACTTGCAATGGTTCAATCTCAATTCTCAAACCAATTATCTCTAGTCTAAAATTTTATGAGCAAAATTTGTGCAATTGATCTAATAAATTCAATTACCTACAAATAAAATACACAAAAATGGCGGGCTGATAAAAGGAAAATTATGTAAAGAAATTTAATCTAATAAATTAATTTGCTATCATTCTCATTATACAAAGTTACAAAACAAAGTAAGAAATAATTATAATAAGAGTTATTTAAAAAAATATTTAAGATTAAAAATACTTGAATTTTTTTTGACAGTAAAAAAATACTTGAAAATTATTATTGTTTTAAAATCGTTAAATTTCATTTTTAAATGTTGGAGATAAAGTCTGTTCCCATTTAAGTAAGTAGCAGTGTGCATGGCAAAATTCCAAAATCTAGAGGGAACAGCGGAATGAGCAAGCAAGGTAAGGCAAGTGTCCACAACATGTCTAATTTTTCTTTCTACCGTGCCATTTTGTTGGTGCGTGTGAGGACAAGTAATACGATGATGAATCCCATTGTTCTTTAGATAAGTGTTGACTGTGCGAAATTCGCCTCCCCAATCAGACTGAAAATTAATTAATTTGGTATTGAATTGCCTTTCAACCAAATGATGAAACTGAACAAAGGTGGAATACACCTCACTTTTCTGTTTAATGGGAAATAGCCAACAGTAGCGAGAAAAATCATCTACAAATAAGACAAAATATTTATCTCCATAAAATGATAAAGTGGGAGCAGGTCCCCATACATCAGCATGAATTAACTCCAACGGTTTGCTGGCCATAGAACCAGTCATAGGTAAAGATAGTTGACTCTGTTTTCCTAGACAACAAGCTTCACAAAGACGAGAAGATGTTTTTATTGAGGGACCAGGTAAACCGAATTTATTAATAATAAAAGAAACTGTAGAGAGTTGTGGATGACCAAGCCGAGCATGCCAGTCAGGTGAGGAAGCATGAACAGAACGAAATGCTTTGATGTTCTTGGTAAGATGCTGTAAAGTTGCAGTAGAAAACTTGTAAACTCCATCTTCAGCAGGTCCTTTGAACAACACCATGTTATTTTCCTTGTGCTTCACAGTAAATCCACCAGA
Source organism: Excoecaria agallocha (assembly GCA_037975025.1). Taxonomy (NCBI): domain Eukaryota; kingdom Viridiplantae; phylum Streptophyta; class Magnoliopsida; order Malpighiales; family Euphorbiaceae; genus Excoecaria; species Excoecaria agallocha. The sequence continues at coordinate 4,002,076 of CM075819.1, forward strand.
GTCAAATTTAAAATAACAGTTATTGTCTTTGGAGAATTTGTTAACAGATAATAATTGATGTTGTATAGAGGGCACATGTAAAACATTTTTCAAACATAGTTGTGCAGAGTTAGTAGAGAATGAAGTGTGACCAATGTGTTTAATATGTAAGCCATGTCCATTACCTATGGTAACCTTGTCAGGCCCCTGATATTCTTCGAGAATTTCAAGAGCAGATAAGTCAGGGGTCATATGATGAGAAACTGCAGTATCAGGAAACCAATCAGTAGATGGAGAGTCATGAACAGTGGCTGCATTGGCAGTGATTTTGTCATTGTCGCGATCATAGCGTTTGCGACACCATTTGGCTTGGTGATTATTGAGACCACAAATCTGACAAGGATGGGGAAACCACTTTTTAGTTCCCTTAGATGAAGACCCACTGTGCTTGTTATTGCCTTTAGAAAAGGTTTGAGATGACTGTCGTGGAGAAAAATGACTTTGACGAGCAACATTGGCAACAATAGAAACTGGTTTATGAGAGGTCTGCAAAAGAATTTCATGAGCCATTAGTCGACCAGAGATATCAGAGAAAGAGACCTGTGATTTTTCAGCAGATAGAGTGGCAATGACAGGATGATATTCTGATGGAAGTAAACGGAAGATAGTGGCATTGAAAACATCAGGTGAGATTGGCGTTCCAGCAGCAGCGAGTTCATCAGCAATAGACTTAGCTTCACGTAGAAAGTGAGTCATTGATTTGTCCCCAAGAGACATGTTTTGTAACGCAATGTGTAGTTGAACTCTTCTAGCACTATTGCTTGTGCCAAATGCATCTGAGAGAGCCTTCCAAGCATCATAAGCAGTGTCTAAACCTGTCACATAGGGAAAAATCTCTTCAGTTAGAGATGATAAAATCCAGCTTAGTAAAAGTTGATCCTCCTGTAACCATTTTATATAATCGAGATTGGATTCAGGTTGATTTGTTGCTGCATTGGTTATAATTGGAACTGGTGCTGCTGTGCCATTGATATGATGGAAGAGGTTGTAGCATTTGATGATGGGAGTGAATTGAGTTTTCCAAGTAAGATAATTGGTAGTGTTGAGTTTAATGGAGAAAGTGAGTTGAGCATGAGGTAGTGTAGAGAAAAGATTGGAAGTGGGTAAGGTTAACGTAGATGAAGAAGGTGAATTTGGGTTTCCCATATTATGCTCTGATACCATGTTAACGTGTGAATATTGAGGAATGATTTCTTATGTCACTTGTATTGATTTGTTTACAGCATTTATACAAGAAGTAGTTACAATTGGTTGCATAAAATAAGGATACAACTAAGAGAGAATCTTGCTAACAATACTTTGAATTTGAATTAATACTTTGAATTTAAATGAAAAGGATCCTGATAAATGGGAACAGACTTTATCTCTAACATTAAACCTTCATTTTAGTATTTGATTATCAAGATACTATAATCTCTAAAATTAAAATTATATAACACTGATTTTTCGAAATTTAACAGTAATTTATGCAATATCATTAATTTATTAAAAAGCAGTAGCATCTTAGTTGTTATTTGTTACATTTTTTTTATCGCTGATAAAATAAAAATAAAAAATCATAATTTTATGTTAGCGTTAAATTGAAGGAAACTAATTGTAATTAATCAATTGTGATGTCACGGACAGGCAGTTGAAAGTTGACGGTTGTTTACCAACGGCCTTAAATAGGCCAAGGTGGGGACTTCACTAGACCCTCCTAATTTTTAAAGATAACCCTTTGCAGCAGACGCAGGCAGCATTTTCAATCAATAATTCTCCATCATTATTTATGCCAATTGATTAGTGGAATTTATTTTGGTTATAATTGATGTTAGAGAGAAATTAAAATTGAGATTTCACACACTCTGGCTTTTATTTTTAAAATCTGATAATTATTTTTATATAATAATATCAATATTTAAAATTCATTAATCTTATTAATTCGAATTTATGATAAACAAATTTATAAAGAAGGGAAAACTACAAATATTTCCTCCAGTATATTTAATTGAATATAAATATTTAATGGCAAAAGTTATGCATAAAAGGCAGGAAGAAAATTAGGCAAGCATGTTCGGCAACCGATCAGGCTTTATTTTGATTTCAGTGATTATGAACATCTTACCTAAGTTGGCATGATATTAAATGATTTGGTGGCCAGACGGTTGATTGCCGCTAACAAATTCTTAGGCATTTTATTTCACAACTCGTGCACAAATTCATTCCTAGCTACGTAAATCTTATCATGCTTTACTGACTAATAATTATCAAGTCTTGAGAATTTCTATTTCTTATTTAAAAATTTTCAAAATTACTTCACAAATTATAATTGATACATTTCCTAGCAATCAATAAAATAAACAATTATCTAAACGTGTCTTCTAAGATTTCACACCATGAAATCTGCATAATAAAGAAAATCCACACAAACATCCGCACCTTATGCTTCCGCTATGTGTTGAACGACTGCCTAATTGCTGATACTCACGTCACCAACTGCAATGATCGACCCATAACACTGATATTTAGCCTATATGAAGCCCTAAAACTCTTAAATGGTAAAGCTTTCAATTTCCAAAACTTCTCTCCCTAAAACTCTCTTGCTGACTTGAGTATTGTAGCAGTTTCAAATTCAATCAGTTTTTACTATATTTGGAGGTTAATTTCAATTATAGTCACTCAATTTAAACCTAATAACGTAACAGCAACCAAATAATTTTTCGTAATAAAATTATCACTGAATTTAACAGTATTTTACTCAAAAGTGATGATTATTTATTTTCTGTGAACACCATTGTCGAAGTACTGACGTGGTTACTTATGCACACGTGGCATGCTACGTCATCAGCCGACGTTAGCTATGTGTGCACACGTGGCGTACTACATCAGAACTCCGGTAATAATTTTTATCGGAAATCGGTTATGATAACTTTTGCATAATAATACTAAATTTAGTAACAATTTTATTACGAAAAATTATTTAGTTACTGTTGTGCTATTTAGGTATAAATTGAGTGACTATAAGTAAAATTAACTCCTCTATCTTGTATTTTCATGAGGTGCTCTTTCTGTTCTTATTCTCAAGCCGATCCAACCACACATTCTTCTCTCTCTCTTTTTTTTTTTCTTTTTTATGAAATTACAGATTCAACAAAAGAATTATTGTAACTAATTAAAAGAATATATTGAAATGTTGATTAAAAAAAATTAGCCTAAATAATTCTAGCCTACCTTTCGGATCCATTCACTCTCATTACAAAAAGCTATGAAACATCGTTATCTTTGAAAATCATTGATTTGGATTTCGAGATTTATATTAAAAAATGACAAAAAGAAACATAATTGTTCTTCTGAATATATAATTTCTTTTCTTAAGGATAAGGGTAAGGCTAAAGATGTATACATAATACCCTGATGGTACCAAGGCATTCTAGCTTTTGTTAAATATTCCTACCAAATTGTCGATATTATAGAACGCAGGAGACATAACTTTTGTCTAACATGTAAGTAAATTCAAAAAGCACGTGAAAAACAGAAAATTCCCTTCTTTATTTTCAATAATTTGGTGTTAATTTCCCATTAATTGCGGAAAGTAACAAATAGTTAAAAGAGAAAAAAAAAATTCTGCAATTTTTTATTCCCAAATATTGCATCGTCTGATTATGTGGTCTGCCATTATTGACCATGCTATCAATAATTATTTAAAGTTTGTTATTATAATGCACGAGAGTACTTAATATAAAGCCAAAAATTGGGAACAATATATGTGGATTCCTTAGGGGTCAATTTCACCCATGGTCACTGAACTTAGGCCATATTACCCAAAAGTAACTGACTTATTTTTTCTAACATAAATGTCACTGAACTTAGTACCTTTTTTCATAAAAGTCATGTTCACCGGTTTCCGGCGACGATCTTGGCCGGAATGCTGACGTGGCATGCCACGTCAGCAACCCTTGCCGAAATGATGACGTGGCACGCCACGTCATCCGCCACGTCACGTGAAGATGCCACGTCAGCCGCCATGTCACCTGTTGAAATAAACAAATGAGAAAATGACACATGTCAACCCATTTGCCTTAACCAAATCCAAATTGGGTCATCCATCCAAATTGGGTCTTGCTAAGGTAATGGGCCTCCAACCTTATAAACCCATGCCACTCCCTTTCTCTTTCCAATGTGGGATATGGGAAGTTTGAGAACATGATATTTTTATGGTTTTTCTAGCTTTTTTAACCATTGAATCCATCACATTTTCATAATTTTTTTTGCTTTAACCATTTCTAATTCTTTCATGGGATGTGTATGTGATGGTTAAAGCCAAAAAAACCATGAAAATGTGATGGATTCAATGGTTAAAAAAGTAAGAAAAACCATGAAAAAAGAATAATCTTCTCAAACTTTATTTTTTCATGGTTTTTCTTGCTTTCTTAACCATTGAATCCATCACATTTTTATAATTTTTTTGGCTTTAACCATCACATACACATCCCATGAAAGAATTAGAAATGGTTAAAGCAAAAAAAATTATGAAAATGTGATGGATTCAATGGTTAAAAAAGCTAGAAAAACCATGAAAATATCATGTTCTCAAACTTCCCATATCCCACATTGGAAAGAGAAAGGGAGTGGCATGGGTTTATAAGGTTGGAGGCCCATTACCTTAGCAAGACCCAATTTGGATGGATGACCCAATTTGAATTTGGTTAAGGCAAATGGGTTGACATGTGTCATTTTCTCATTTGTTTATTTCAACAGGTGACATGGCGGCTGACGTGGCATCTTCACGTGACGTGGCGGATGACGTGGCGTGCCACGTCATCATTTCGGCAAGGGTTGCTGACGTGGCGGATGACGTGGCGTGCCACGTCATCATTCCGGCAAAGGACTGCTGACGTGGCATGTCACGTCAGCATTCCGGCCAAAATCGTCGCCGGAAACCGGTGAACATGACTTTTATGAAAAAAGGTACTAAGTTCAGTGACATTTATGTTAGAAAAAATAAGTCAGTTACTTTTGGGTAATATGGCCTAAGTTCAGTGACCATGGGTGAAATTGACCCGATTCCTTAGCTAATAGAGTAATTCTGAAAATTTTCTTTTTCATAATAATATTATGATGTAAGAAATTGGAAATTATTTTTTTATGTGAGGATATATTATTAAATTTAGGGATTGAAAATTATTTCATTTAAGGCTGGTTAGATATAATTAAAAACACAAAGTCGTACATTCAATTAGATTTCATTATAGTTTAATTATATTGTTAAAAGAAGACAATCTAGGAAGCCCTCGTTATCACTCAACCACTACATCAATATTCTCCATTGTCGCTTACATAGATAGAGATTATTTAGCATAAAAAAATGTCTTTAATCACTCATTACTCGAGTTATCTCATAAAATTGACATCTTTATTAATTTAAGCATCAGATTGCTACATGGGATAGTATAACTCTAAACTTTTTTTTCAATTTCAATTCTATCAATTTTAAATTTAGAGTAGTTAGTAAATTTATAAAATATCACTTACAAAATCAAATAATAAATTATATGTGCCAAACATAGTACATGTATATATGCAAATTGATAGGTACAAATAAAAATATTATTTTTAAAGTAAACCGATAATGTTTTTTTTTTGATAAGCCAAGGATTTCATTATAACGAGAAACATACAAAGAGGCATAATATAGTTCAAAGTATAAAAATGAGTATAGTAGTAGAATAATATAGTTCAAATAATTAAGAATTTAGTTATTTTTCCATTTAATTAGGGTTCTAATCCACCATTCCTCCTAAAAATGTGGGATAATATAAATGGTTGACAAATTGAGGTATACATGTGAAATACATCATACATAGTGAGGAGTAGAACCTGAAAAGATAAAAAATAAAAATAAAAATTGAAGAAGGCTTGGCCTACCACTTGCCCCTTTGAACACGCCATGGGGACTGGGTCTGCACCGGTCCCCACCCTCGACCGACCCTTTCGTTGGACCAGCAAACTACACTCATCCCCACTCCCTAAATTCACTCTTAAAACCTCTTCAATATCTCCAAATTATTCAAAATACTTGCACTAGAAAAAGAACTAGGAGGTCTGCTCCACACGGGAGAATATACAGAAGCGGAAGAAAAGGTATTTTGTGCTCGTGTATGAGAAAATTCGTGCTATGGCACTATCCCCTGGACCTGGTGGAGGACATTGATGTGACCTTAGAAAAAGTATTTTGATAAATGATGATTGCAATTACAAATCATTCAACTTTGAAACCTAACGTGGAGGAAGTTTTAAAAGGCTTTCATACTAATAGAGCTTTCATATTGGGCTGGTTGAAATCCAAAAGAAATGGATCGTCAGATAAACTCGAATAGCTTTATGTACACAACTAAAATATTTATCTGAGGATGATTTTCATAATCTAATTTCAAATATACTTTGACAAACAATTACACTCAGCAATTTCTAAACAATTTGATATCCATCCATGATTTATTTACTTTGTCTTCATTCTTTGATTTGTTCCGACTGCTATACTTCAATCTTTCCTGTTTATAACTTGTAAAAACAACGCTAGTCTTAGCTACCTTCTGTTGTGATATGCCCTCCTTGCATTCTTTCGTCGTCGTGGTTGTTGATTTAACCCAAAAGCCCTTAGAAACCATTGAGATTTTCTTGTGAATACTTTGTGGCCTATGAGCATTCCAATTATCAGCCCACATCCGAACCCCATTGGAAATATCTTCCAGTCAATGTGGAATTGGTGCCCCGAGTCTTCGTCTTGATGGAACCCTGGAACTTGAGAGGCCACAAGATTGTCACATTTTCTGGACAATCTCTTCCCACAAAGTCCTGGATTACCTTCAAAACAACTCTCTTCAAACATATCAAATTGATTGCCTTCAGGGATAGGCCCTGTAAGATTATTATCGGACACATTAAAGATTTCAAGGGAAGTGAGTTGCAGCAGCTGTCCAGGGATTGGTCCAAACAGCTTGTTGTGAGAAAATCTAGCTTTTGAAGGCTTTTCAAACTTGTGATGGATGATGGGATTCGACCAAAGAGAATATTGTTGGATAGGTTGAGAATAGAAAGCCCTTTCAGATTCCCAATCATCTCTGGTATCTCTCCCTGGAATTTGTTGCAGGAGAAGTCAACGGACGTGTATAGAGTCTCATGATCATTGTCTGTGAAAAATTCTATCACCCTTTCATAATTCATCTTTATCCCACCTTTGTTTGTCATGACCATCAAATAATCATAATGATCAGGAAACACAGCGCGATCGTTAAACATGAATCGAGCAACATCAACACCTGCATCTACTTCCATGTTTGCCAAATGGTCCACTTTAACAAATTTCATGGAATTCCAGTTGAAAAGCATTGAGAAGGCGTGCAACTCGCCGGTGAGATTGTTGGAGGAAACATCAAGACATTGCAACTTGGGAAATGCGGAATTAGATTCACATCTCCTTCTCTTGCCATGGAGCTTATTCGATTGCAAAATGAGCCTTTTTAAGTGTGGGAGATCTCCCAACCAGAAGGGGAAAGTATCATTGAGTCGATTGGATCCAAGATCAAGACTCTCCAGCATCAAACAGTTGGCCAATTGTCGAGGTATTTGCCCGCACAGCTTGTTCTGAGCTATATTAATCACCCTTAACTTGCTTGTCTTTCCCCATGTTTCAGGAATTCTGCCTCTCAAACTGTTGGTCCCTAAGTTCAAAATCGTCAACGAGTGGCTGAAAATTCCCAAGCATTGTGGAATTCTTCCTGTGAAGTTGTTGTTTGACAAATCAAGTGCCTTGAGAGAGGTTAATTTGCAGATATCTGCCGGGATTTCTCCACTCAATAAATTGTTAGAGACTGAAAATAGCAGCATGGAAGATGCTGGAATAGGAAGTGGACCTTGAAGCATGTTGGAGCGAAGACTTAGATACACAAGTTTTTTGAGTCCTGAAATTGAAGATTCTGGAACAGATCCTTTCAACTTATTTGATCCAAGGCGCAAGTAAATTAATTCGGTTAAATTCATGATCCAGCTTGGGAGCTGACCAGTTAATTGATTATCAGCTATATCCAAATACGCAAGCTGGGTAAAATTAGAGAAAAAGGATGGAATTTCACCACTAAATCGATTAGCAGCCAAGTCTAGATAAGTAAGTTTTGTCAAATTGGAAAAAGAAGATGGTATCTCTCCGTGTAAATTGGTTTTCTGGAGGCAGAGATAGTCAAGTTTGGTTAGACTATCAAGCCAAGACAATGATCCACCACCAATGTTTATGGCATAGAGTGACAGGTAGGTTAGTTGGGTGAGATTTGCTAGGAAACCAGGTTTTGGTAGGGTAAAAGAATTTACTCGAAGATTCAATTGAACAAGCTTGCTAAGATTGCCAAGCTCAAATGGGATCACACCAAAAAACTCGCAGTAACTAATATCAAAAACCTCTAATGAGTAGAGGTTCCCAATGGAAGATGGTAAACGACCAGTAAAACTCGTGTTTGTGATCCAAAATGACTTGAGTCGACCACCCCACTGAGAATCAGGTAGATGGCCGAACAGATTTGGATTATGGGGTAATTGAAGAAACTCTAGGTTTGGCAGCTGCAAGGCGGTCAGTGGAAATTCACCGTGCAATCCACAATCGCTAAGATAGAGTGACTTCAATGAGGATAGATTTGCCAGTGTAGGGGGTAATGGTGAAGATATATTCACATAGGCAAGATGAAGATGCTTTAGTTTGGTGCAATTTTGAATTATGTTTCTAAAATGAGTCTCTCTTAATTCCAGCAGCTTTTCATAAGAGGAATCAAAATTGTAAGACAGGTCAAGGGAATACAACCAGGACAACCTAGAGATTTCTGATGGAATTTGGCCAGAAAATAAAGAATTAGAGAGGTTGAGGTACCTTAGGTTTGATAGATTGGCCAACGTTGATGGTATTTGAGAGTAATTAAAGTCATTGAAGGCAAGATTGAGTTCTTGAAGGTGAAAAAGCTTGAAGAGGCTATTACTGGATTTGATAGAACCATAGAGACAACTGCTACTTAGATCAAGACTGATCACATGCCCTGTGTTGTCTTCACATTCGATGCCATCCCACAAGCAGCAATCATCACTTTCTTCTCCCAAGCTCCATGAACCAAGCTTCGGATAGGCATGAGAGTCAGGAGAAGCAGACTTGTTAATTATAAAGCTTTCCTTGAACTGCAACAAGGCAGAGCACTCTTCATAATGGTAGGCAAAGGAAAACAACATGAATTGAAAATGAAATAGCAAGAAGACAAAGGAAAATGAACACGTATTGGAAATATTAAAGTGTGTCGATGCCCTCATCATAGCTTAATCTCTCTAAATTTGTTTCCGTGCTATATGAACTTGGCCAAGACCTGTATATATATAGAGAGAGAGAACGATATAAAGAGCAAGTTATCATGTTCTTCACCGTATTTCTTAGTTTAAGTCATGTCTTGTTCGTCAATTCTGGAATGCACCATATTAGGTGTTCTGAAACAGTTAAATAGCTACATCAAACAAGTCGTCTTGGACCCTTATCACCCTATATTTGTCAAGCTTTTATTGCTCAGTAGATGTAGTTGTCAAATTATGCGAAAAAGAAAATCAGCAGGAGACGTATCTAGTTTGAAGAGTACGTAGTAAGTTGCGTTGAAATTTAATGAGATTTTTTGTTAAAAGAATGGTAGTCACTAGAAGTACGGCTTTAGGTAGGATAGTAATTGACTGAAAGCCACATTCTCTATCCCGTATATGTTTTCAGTAGAGTTTTGTGAGCTGTCTTTTGTTTAGAAAGTTAGTTAAAGAAAAGTGAGATTTCAAGAGTTATTTCTATAATACATTTCGCAGAAAAAGAAGAAAAATCTATTTTAAGAATGGAATTTTGTTCCTCATTTCTTTGCTTATTTCTACTCTCCAATTCTCAAAGAAGTTATTAAAAGTGTTATCCATTTCTCTTCTTGAGTAGAATATTGTAGCACGGTCGGGATATACTAATTTTCTGGATTTGGAATGGAAAAACTGTAAACAGAATAATTACTTATTTTATAACCCATGTAGATGTAGCCAAGTATAATACATATACTCGATGACAACACTGAACATGGCTTGAGAAAAACTACAAGCCATAAGAAATAAATTAACAACAGTCTCCAATGACAAATCAAATTACTCTTCTGTTGACCACCCAATTCTTCTTCTGTTTTTGTCTGCTTCATGCACTTAATTGATTATCAAAACCATATGCTTGTAGCAGGATTCACTAATTAAACCAGAATTAAAAAAAAAACCTTCAAATTCTCAATGCATTCCACAATTTTTCGCTTTTTCAGAGTGCCGCAGCGAAAGGGTTCCTCTTCCACACGAGAGGATGGTATGCTTCTTCCTTTTTGCTTTGCTGTGGCTTACTCCAGGGGAATTTATGCTTAGCCATATGCCGCTTTTTTGCAGCTACTCCCAAGTAATCGCCTTTGCTCTGATACATCATTACAGGCAAAATTATCACATATACTGCTACTGCTGTATGTAGGGGGAAGGCCTAATTGTCAAGGACTATGAATTCTTACCTGAAGGCAGAGCCCTTCCTCAATGTCGCAAACCGGGTAATCACTGGGGCAGCAATACTCAGTGCCAGTACAGCAAACAGCATTCTCATACGGACAGCAACCATAGACCAAGCAGAAATCGAATATCTCGAAAAGGCAGCAACATGTTTCATCACTTGGACAATAGGACAAGTCACCACATTCGGATGGCGTAGGAGATGGAGGCGGAGGAACTGGAGTTGGTGGTGGCGGAGGAGGTGAAGGTGGTGGAGGCGGTGATGGTGGTGGTGGAGGACTAGTAGGAGATGGCGCCGAAGATTCTTTAGTTGGATAAGAAGCCATTGCATTTACAGCACAAACACCATATGGCAAATCGGTGTTTCTTCTCAAATAGAAATATCCTTCCATTCCCCATTCTGTGCCCCAAGAATTCTTGACAATCCAATAATCTTCACCATCTTCAGATCCGTAACCAACAATCAAAACAGCATGATCAATGTCATCAGGATCACTGGAGCAGTCACCATCATAAATCCCCTGATGAAATCAAACAAAATCAAATCAAACTCCCTATTATATTAAAGTCCCTTAAAATATGTGAGTTCATTAAATGAAAGACCGAAACTTACACTTGTATAAAGCTGAAAATCAATGGCAGAACCATCCATACCCACACTAATAGGCTGCTGGACAGTAGCACACAAGAGAGCACTGTCTGATTCTTCTACATCTTCATACCCATCAATGGAGACAATTTTTCTTTCCTCCTAAACTTAAGAAAAACACATAAATGAGACAAAAAAATTGATCTTTCTAAAAGGGTTTGAAGAAAAGTAGGAAAAGGAGAAACCTTGGTAGTGTTGCAGGTACCATCAACACCAGTGTAAGGATAATCACTTTCAGTGTCAATACCACCATTGTCAATAACCCACTCAAAAGCATAGTCCATATAACCTCCCTCACATCCATAATTGGTTGTATCACAATCCATAAGTTCTTGCTCTGAAAGGCTTATTAAGTCTCCTGTTACTATTGCATTTATTCCTTCCATTGCTCCAGTTGAAGAAAATGACCAACAACTACCTGCAATTACCATTTAAATCCAAACTAAATTGTTTTCATTTTTCTGATAAATGGATGGTCAACAGAAACAGTTTTTACTATCAAATAAAGGTTTTTTTTTTTGGTAATAATCTCCTGCTCATACATGTATATTGAAAAAAAAAAGATACTGTGAGCCAAAAAGTATACTATATATTAATTAAAGAACTAATGATTAGTTAGGTGGAAACTACCAAATAAGAAAAGCAAGAACTATCCTATAGATTTATGCCAACAGATTCCAGGAAGGCAGTAGAAGGTCAAAACATGATAAGAATAATAATAACAGGAAAATAATTTAATCAATAAAAAAAATCAAAAGAAGAACTTACCACAATCTCCTTGGTCTTTAACAGGAGTAACAACTCCTTTCTTCCTCCAATCCAAGCTAGAAGGAGCATCACAACCCTGCAAATTTCTCTGCCTAGTAGTGATCACATTTCTCTGTTTCTTGATTGGTTTTTTCACTTTTGATAAAAACCTTTGCTTAAACTCTTCATTGTTCAAATCAGCAAACTTGTTCAATCCAACGGTATGACCCGGACGCGAATTTTTCTTCCCATTTTTTTCCACTACAAACTTCAAATTCCTTAGAAAATTCTGCAGCCTTTTTTCTTCTTCCTCTGCATGTTTATAAACCTTTCTGTGATTCTCTTTCCACTGCTGAAACAGTTCTTTAACTCTCTCCTCTGAGAGTAGTTCAGGGAGGTCATTTCCCACTATTGAATACTCACTTGGAAGACTAAAACCAAGACAAGTTAACGGAGCTACGACCAATAAAATTAAAATCAATTGGGTTTTTTGGTAACCCATTTTTCCCCAATGGGGTTGCTACTGATAATCTTCTTTGCTTGATCTCTAATGTATATAAGCTGTAAATCTTGTCCCTCCAGCCTACCAGTCAGACCACATTTTGCATAAGTTTCTTTTATTTATTTGTTTTATTTTTTCTGACTTTAAATTATTGAAAAACCTTTGGAGAAAAGGCCAAAGGATAATTTATGTTATAATGACCAAAATAGAATTCGATGGGAAGTACCGATTAGGAGAGATAGAAGGGTTTTTTTGGTAGTTAGAAATTGTACAAATTAATTAGGGCTTTTCAGATATATAAAATTTTGATTGGAATAACAAATTACTTAGCTGTAAGGTAGTTGCTGGTCTGAAATTCAGAGTTCTGTTAACACGTTTGACTTTCAAGTAGAGTTGAATACTTAATACAGACATCTAACAGTCAGATCCTAATGTCTGGCTCAAGATTTTTTTTTTTTTTTAAAGCTCAAGATTTTATTCTACTTGCTATTGTTTTTAATTTTTATTCATTTTTACATTAAATCTTTTTCTCTTAAGCAAAAATTGAAAAATTGTTTGACTTAATTTACATATGGTTGTAACTTGTACTAACATTTGAAGTTCATTCATCTTATATTTCTTTCAAGCAAAACGCACCCATTATGAAAAAAACATTTCAGTTCAAAATAAAAATAAGCATTTTGCATAAGCAAATACTGCACTTCATATCTCCCATATCAAGTAAACCTTACCTGCCATTCAATAGTTTAGAGCTAACCATTCGTGATTATTCTATAAAAAAAATAAAAAATGAAAAAAAAAGGATGAAGAAGAAGAAAGGACGTAGTCGCAAAATGTAACACCTATATTAATAAAATGTAATCAAGCATTCAATTCGAATATATTCTGATGCATAGTACAAAATGTCTTAACCGGTTTTCGATTTAAATAGATAACCGTTTTTCTTTATATTTTTATTAATTAATTTCAAAGATAATTTTAAATTCAATTAATTTAAAAAATAAATTATTAAAAAGTAATAGTTTACAAGACCTGAAAATTGAAATTTCATAAAGACAGAAAAGTGAAAGTAGTTACTACTAACTAAATGCAAATTTGCCGGTAACGCATTTTAAATTAACTTAACAACTAATATGAATGTGATACATTGATAATAAATAAATAAATATATAAAACCATGGTATGTTTTTTGGAAGGTTGAGTAGGTAGTCAATCACATCCGTCTGTTTGCCAAAAAACAAATCACGTCAAAGAGCAAAACAAAACATGTAACTCGTGGACATTAATTTGACTAACAGTTTGTAAATTTGTAACTTCCTGCATATTTTACATTACAATAATATTATATTCCCACGAATATGTCCCTGATTAATTATATTTTTTTTAACAAAATGCAAAATTATTAGTTATATTTATGAATAAATAAAAAAAAAGCATATTCTTACAATAAATATGGTCACCTTAACCTGTAATCTATAAACTGCATTTGCAGCATAATCACAGATTCCAAATTAACCGCCTAGTTAATAAAGAAATTGACTTGCTTAATCAGTTAACTTTGCCTGTATATATAAATATATATTATCGAATTGGACTACATGCACCCAATTGAAGAAATAATTGCCTATATATATATATATATTACGTGTTTAATGCAGATCTATAATATTAACATTAATAGGAGAAATAATTTTCGATAAGGGTTTGGTCTAATTTGGAGTCTTTAAACCTACGAGTCCTGATGTAGTAAACTGTTAGGTGAAATTTTATTAAAATTGGCCTTAAAGTTCCATGTCATTTTGCAATTTCAACCCTAAACTATTAATTAATTTATAAATTATTAAAAAAATAAAAGCCAACAGTAGTCCTCCCTCAATCCGTCTGGATGCAAATTGTTCTTTATTAATTAAGTCGGTTCAAGGATTTGATAAAACACTATGGTTCATTGCATCAAATCCTTTATAATTTCCCTTAAAGTCCTGATAAAACCTAAAACGTTTTATCAGTAAAAGGAGAGTTTACAGCAGAAATAGCCGAGCTGATTGGATCGTTGGACCTACAAAAGGGAGTGCCCGATCGGAACCGGATTTTAGCATTCCAAAACTTAAGTCAATAGCTTTATAGAGAGAGTAATTTTAAAGAGAGATAGTATCAGATATTCAATACCTAGAGTCATTGTGTTTTAGGCTACTTATAGGAGTTCTTTTGGAGAGGTACTTGAGTACCTTGGAGAGTGATAACCGGCAGTCAGAGTAGAAGAGTGGCGATGTGACAAGAAGTGGATGGAGAGTATGGGCGTTGACTTATGTCAGTGGACTGACAAGTGGTAGAGCACCATATATTATCCTTTTTGGGCAGTGGCCCGCACAGGGGGCTTACCCTCAAGAATTTGTTTCTCTCAAGGAGAAGGCCTATTGTAACACCCTTACTGAACAGTCTAACTGAAACAAGGGATAAGACTGAAATTTTTTTTTTCTTGCAATCTTAACTAACCAACGACTCCAAGCTTGACCGATAAGAAATACTTATAACTTAAGTAAGCTGATAAACTATAATTGTCCAAGTGATTGATTACCAAATAAAAATTCGGCAATATAACGCCTAAAAACTTAACTATTCCACCTGAAAAATCAGACAATTTTCTCAGCCCATCAGGGGCACATCAATACAAAAATAATTTCATCATGCACCTCATACATCCATTCTCATTATTAATCACATTTTCTAAGATGATTCAATAATACATATTACACTAACATTCCAAAGTAGAAACAATTTACATTCAAAATCGCCTTGCTACATCTGTGAACCTCAAAAGATGAATTGCTCGAAACTAGATCCCTTCTTCTGACGATTGAACCGAAGCAGCTGTCTAACCAAAAACAAGTCTACCCTGCTACCTACACGGATCACAAAACCCGTGCTAAGCTATAAAGCTTAGCGGGGAATAAAATATTCTAAAGATAATCTTTTAAACATGTAATATCAATTATACAAATACAAAGTTAATAACACTCTTAATAGATACCTTCAATTATCTTAGATCCTAGTTCTTACATTCAGCAATAAATCACAAACATAAGCAACAGAACACCTTACATAGGCAATAAAACTTAATAACTCAGTAATCAATGCATCACTCATTGCTACCACAAAAGACATCTGGCATATTTCTTTCATACATCTACATCTTTTAAAACATAGTATGCAATCCAAATTCACTTTCATGAAATCATTAAATAAGCTTAACAAGGTGAACAATATAATACTTACTACCATAGTATGTCATACCTTATATACTTGATCAATATCAGAGTGATATATATACCTATACATAAATATATATACATAATGCTTATACAAAATTACATGATCACATGCTCATCGATATTATAACTTGCAATTTATTATCCATTTGATGTACTTATACAAAAGGATAATTCTTATGCATATTAGTTCTGAACTATAACATTTCTTATCTTTTATACTTTTTAACTTATTTTCATATTAATGCCCCTAGAACAGTATCGACAGAAATACTCAGACCGGATATGCGGGACGTGGACCCCACAGGGCTACAACAGAATGAGAAATGACCTCCAAGAATCATTCCTCATATAACATATGACATGTGATAGTACGTATGATAAATATACCATGGAGATCAGTGATCCGTCCATAGTAAAGCAAGTCGCCATGACTTGCACCGCGATATATGTATCCCTATGGACAGCCAATTATATCCTGAACTAGGTTTTACTGTCTGACTCTTTCTAAGGGCACATATTTTCTTAATTCTCTTACTTTTCATTTCAATCCAGATAATATAGTTATTCAGAACATTCAATATTTTTGTACAGTTTGTGACCCATCATTCAATTATGTCATGAATTATTTCACAATAATTCAGCAATTTCTCTTTACATTACTCTTCAGTCATCAAAGGAGTTTACTTAATATACATTCTTTCAAATTACTTTCAAACTTTCTGATAGCCATATATTAACAATACTTATACTTGTCATAATAGTTTATGCATTACTAGACTGCTTTCATAAAAATGAAATCATATATAATCACATCCACTATGAGCGTCTAAATCAACACATAAACACATAGTCATTTCAGAAAGACGTACCTGCATGGTTCGTTATAGCCATCTCACCTGCTCTATAGTGCTCAATTTAATCATCACATATATACTCAACTAATATCTCAAATACATATATTCAGTTACAAATCTGAGATCAATGTCTACCGACACCATTTCATATTGTTTTAGCGCCTATAGATGCATATAAGTTCAATATCATAATCACATATCTAAATACATAATCTTAAACCACCAATATATTAAAGCAAACACATGTAAGTGCATAGCATTTAATTGTCGATCTTCTCATGATATCATAAGAGCGTAAACATAAAACTATGTCTACTCCATTTAGAGTAATGATTTTCATTTGTGTTATTCAAGTATTAAACAAAGTTTCATAAAGAAACGAGTATTTCCTAATATTTCTCAATTCATTATATTTTAAGGTATTTCCATTCTTTCCATGGTTGTATCACATTTATACTAATAGCCTACTATTATACTAGTTACATTCTTACTTGTTTTGTATTATAACATTATCATCTTTAATTATCGTATATTAGATTCCAAATAATCATCTTTTTACTCTTTCATGATCTCTTATGTATCAAATAACTTCTTTGTTTAATACCTTAGCAAAAATACATCATAGAAGATAATAACATATATACAATAAGATAATCTATTGAAGTTAAAATACCTCATAATCCAATACTTGTACCAGTTTTATAAAATAAGGAATGAGAATAAAACTTTAATTAACTTTAACTATCTCCAACGAGTAACCTTTTTTCCTTGCGGCTTGATCAAAGACTGTACATGTAACTAATTTATTAAGACTTTAATCCTCATTACCTAGTCACCTTTTTTTTGTTTTACTAATTTAGCAATTATGCAATGATAGTAACCATGATTATTTGACATAAATTCTTAATATTATAACAAAGACATATTACTATATTATAATGTTATCAACCCATATAATCATAGAGTAAATCCATATATCATTATGTCATCACATATCAAATTGAACTTATCTAAAAATAATCTTAATAAAATGGATACTTTGGCTAAACTATTTATTACTTTAGTTTTAAATAAAGACAAAAACCGATAACAAACACCCGTTGACAATATACTTTTCAAATTTTTACCTTGAAATCTCGTTATTAACTAAACCACAGGCTTATAGTCATTAATAATTCCAATTATATCATATTGCTAGTATACTCAAGAATTTCATCGTTATGAGTTAAACAATTAGTGTTTTTAAAACAAAACAATTCTATTAACAACAAGGCTCTTTTAAACGTATGTTTGTTTCGATTACGACTCCAAGCTACCCTTTTTGGACATAGCATAAGTGTCCAGGGCAAGTAAATCTCAATAATTAGGCTACAATTGGGTGATTATGGTTTAGGACAATGGAAAATACTTGGTTTCAAGAGAATCTTAAAATTTAATTTTCTGAATTAAGGGAGCACCTACACTTGCTAGTCAATTCAAACCATTCGTTTTGTCCAAAAGGGATTTATTTTGACCAGGAATAGAGTCGTAATATAAAACTTTATATTGTGCTACTCAAGCTTAACTTGATTTGTTATTGAACCTACAAGTTTGACCCCATTGAATTAAAATTAAGTATTTTGAAATTATAA
Organism: Excoecaria agallocha; assembly: GCA_037975025.1. Taxonomy (NCBI): domain Eukaryota; kingdom Viridiplantae; phylum Streptophyta; class Magnoliopsida; order Malpighiales; family Euphorbiaceae; genus Excoecaria; species Excoecaria agallocha. The sequence continues at coordinate 4,020,327 of CM075819.1, forward strand.
CATTTTAGCAAGAAACACAAAGAAAGCAAGGTTTTATTATATGTTGAACACAACACTACCATGAATCATTCCATAATTATCAGAAGATAAATGTACTATGTAAAGCTAAAATAACTAAAAACAAACATGTAAAATCAAGTAATGGCTTTCATTAAACTCTTAAAACAAAAATTAACTCTTCTTTATGTTTAACACCACTTGAGATTCCAAATTAGACATAAATCTTATATTCAATCACACTCACATAAAACAGACTTTTAATTTCAAATATATGATCTATCATTAATATAATTCTAGTTCAAAAACAAAAACAACGAACCATGCCTATAACAGAGCAACAAACTCACCCATTCACTGGATTTAAACACCAATCACCTACAATTTCCATTTTAAAATTTACTGTATTAAAGCTGCTATCTCTCAATATCATCTTAATGGCTTGCATGCAAGAACAGATATCCTATTCTACCATAATCTCATATCTTAACCAAATCTTGCTTCAATCATATACATGAAATTAAACTTTTAACATAGTTCCCATACCGTAAAAATCGAACCTCCTCATGCTCTCTCCATTCTGCCTCGCCGGAGCCTCACCGGAGACTCGTCGGAAAACTATTGAAGCCATCCATCGGAAGATCAAGCTACTGGCAACGTTCCGGCGACACTCACGTGCCTCCACGCTGCCGTCGTTCATCGGGATCGAAACTTGAAGCTCTCGCACTCACCATCGCCGATCTCCCTGCTGCCGGCGAGTGGGGAGGAGCGGCAGCAACCAGAGGAATCGCCACAGCCTTGGGATCCCATCGGTGCTGGTCGTGACTCCAAAAGCCACCGTCAATCACCGGAGCAAGAAGAGAAGTTCACTACAAAAGAAAAGAAGAAGAAGAAAAGAGGAGGGAGGAGGAGATCGGAGTTACCGTTGGTGGGGCGAGGGTGCCGACGCACGGAGGAGCGGCAAGGTGGACGCCGGCCTGCCAACGATGGCACCGTCGATTGGGCTTCACCGTTCTCCTCCCTTGGCTCCCCAAACCCGATTCTCTCTTCTCCCTTTTCTTTTCTTTTTTTTTCTTCTCTTAAAATTTAAACCACACAACCTTCTTTAATTATCCCAAAAATTCTCTTTCTTCTTTTAAATATCAACCACAATTATATTTAAATCTTACCCTTTTAACATGATTATTAATATATATATATATATTAACTTTCATAATATATTTTAATTAACCATTAATAAATTAAAACCCGAAAACATAATCAATCCAAATTTGTTTTTGGGGCGTTACACCTATGACCTTTGTTTTATTTTGGAGATTTGGCAATTTCATTTTAGGGGAGTACAATTAACTCGATTATCGTCCTTCGCATTTTGGGCTCGGGATGGACATCGAGCCTAGCGAGTGAATTAGAAGAGATTAAATGAAGGCGTCTTACATTTTTGGTTCGGGAATAACATCGAAACTAGCAGACGAATTTATTAAGGAGAAGCATTTTTGTAATTTGGGCTCAGGATGAACATCGAGCCAAGCGAGTAGACCGATAGAAATTGAAATGAGTGTGCCTCATATCTTGAGCTCAGAATGTACATCGAGCTTAACAGAGGGACTTATTTTATAAGCGAATGTGTTTCAACTTTCGCATTTTCGGTTGTCTCAAGCTTGGCGAATAAGATAAGAACAACTGGTTGTACTTTTGATTCGGAATAGACGTCGAACTTAACAAATAGTCATCATCAAATTCCAATCGTATTTAATTATCGAAAGTAGGGAATTTTGTCGAATGGAGCCAAACAGATATCCTGCAAATATACACTTAAACCAAACAAACAAATAAAAGAAAACAAAACTTTTTTTCAAAGATGAAGAAGAAAAGGAGCCTACTTTCTTTATTGAATGTTAATTTATACATGATTATACTCAATACTTCTTCAGAAATGCGATATCCTAGCTTCTGGAGATGTTCGAGCCTTCAAGGGTCCTGGGTTTATAGGTATTGGAGTTGGTGTGAGCTTTTCCTTTATGACATTTTTCGTACTTATATATGTTTCTTCGAGCACAAGAGTAATCATATTAAGGGCTCTTGTCTTTTTGAGTTGCGTCTTTTAGCGACTTTTTGTTTGTAGGTAGCGATCGTGGCGTAGGCGTCTTTTCCTTTCTCTTCTATTGCATCCAAATGTTGGCATCTATCTGATCGGCATATAAGCCAGATCTTTATATTAGGGTTGAATAAGTTGGCGTACTCCGTCGTTCGAACAAAGAATGCCCGGTGAGTCACCAAAACTTGAATGGAAGTCTACTGGACCCCTCTTTATTCATGCCAGATGTCTAGTACGGACCGTCCTACCATCATGGCTTCTTTTCACTCCTGCATTGGTACGGATCGTTCTACCATTATTGCCTCTTTTTGGTACTTGATTGTGGCAACATATGCTTCTCTGGATGCCTTTTAATCTCCCTTTAGGACAACGATTCCTCCCTTAGTCGGGATCTTCATTACCATGCATCGAATGCTGGTGATAGCTCCAGTTTGACAGAGTAGAGGCCTGCCAAAAATGGCATTATAGGAACGAGTCATATCAATAACCATAAAAGTTACCTTACAGGTATAGACTGGAGCTTCCTGGCCGAGTTCAACTAAAAGCTCGACCGACCCTGCCACTGAAATGGTAGCATTGCCAAGTCCTATGAGTGGTGTGGCGTTTGATTTAAGTTCTCCGATCAGGAGACTCATGGCTTCATAAGCTTGGAGGGTAAGCACATTTACCGTACTTCCATCGTCCACCAATATCCTCCTCATGTCAACGTTGTTGATTAGTGCCCTGACGACAAGGGCATCCTCATGAGGGAACAATACATCTTGCGCATCATCATTGAATATGGTGACTGGAGCTGGCCGTTCGGATGTCTGGGTGATATAGACACCTTTACCTTTTCTTGATTTGGTGAGATCCTCTCCGAAAGATGATCCTCTAGTGATCATATTTATGACACTAGCATATGGTCGACGTGGATCCGCGTTCCTTGGCCTTCTTCGCTCGTCATTGTCGTCATCATCGGAATCATCTTTCTTATAGTCTGATTGTCTGTAAGGGCTTGCCCCTCAGGCCAAACCTATGAACCTTTTGAGGTGCCCTCTTTGGATGAGTTGCTAGATTTCTTCTTTTAGCTGGTGACATTCATCTGTTGTATGGTCGACATCCCTGTGAAATTTGCAGTACTTATTATGGTTTCTGGTCCTTCTGCTTTTCTCGTCCATCTTTCTTGACCAGTTGACCTTTTGATTATTCTCCTTGATCCACATCAATACTTGCGCGGGATTAATGTTGAGTGGGGTGAAAATCCAAGTCTGCTGACTAGTATGCCGGTCGGACCTTGATCGTTCTGCCTCCTTTCTCTTTCCCAAATTTCTTAAGATGGAGGAAGCTCTTTTCGGGCTCCTTGCAATCCATCCGGATGATGGAGTTCGGTCGAATGATCGTCCGTCTGAGTGCTACAACCTGTCCATAACGCTGCTCCTTCAGTCTCGACTGGATCTCAGGACATCATCCAGTTGAATATGTTGTCTAGCTCTCTCCATTAAATCGAAAAAGTTGACGGGCTGCCTTGTTGTGATTGATTCAAATAGTGGCATATAAATAGTGCCATTGGCTAAGGCGGTGGACGCTATTTTCACGCTTATATTCCTTACCTCCAACATTGTGGCTTGGAATCTGTCAATGTAGTCTCGAAGACTTTCATCGGTCCATTGGTAGAGGTTGCACAGATCGCTCACAGATTTTGACACTCGTGTCTGCACAATGAATCGTGTAGTGAATAGCTACTTCAATTGTCGGAAAAAGGTGATTGAAACTTGCGGGAGCTCGTAGAATCATGTGAGAGCGTCTCCTCCCAGCGTGGTAGGAAATATCCTGCAAGCGATACCAAATATGCCGTGATTATTAAAACTATTATTGTGATTAAACATATGCTGAAAATTCATGTAGTAGTAATTTTTAAAGGACAATCAAAAGGTCATAGCTTTGTTTTGGCGGGAAGAATAATAGATTAGCACCCTTTTTTTTATTTTGGAAAAAGATCAGAATTTATTAGTGAATGCAATTAATACAGTAAAGGTAACAAATTATTTTTAATAATGAAATAATTATATTTTTTAATTACTGTGTATTCTTTTAAAACGTCATCCCTTTTAAAACAAAGAGAGTATATACATAAAACAAATGGATTAATGACATTATGGAAGAGAAAGTTGCATACCTATCTGCTGCGGATATGAAAGTTTTTCAGGTGGTTTAGAGAAGTCAGCAATATTTGCTATACTGATGCCCCATTTAAAAGTCGGTGCCCAAAAATGAACTGCAATGTTAGAACAGTGGAGAATTCAAGATGATGTCCATACAAAGAATAGCGCAGTTACAGGGAGCAAAGCACAAAGATTTGAAGAATGTCATAAAATATTATGGCTAGCTTTCTCAAAACACAATTTAATTGCACTCTACAGGTTATTCTGGGGTTTAGAAAGGCTTTTTTTGATCAATCATTTTACAGACAAGTGAAGTTTGATACTTGTTGGTACTCTATCAAAGATTCCATATTTAGATTCCCAAAAAGTCAAATCTTTTTTTTTTTTTTCCAATCTGTGAATCTAGTGGCAATAGATAATTCAATGAATTAGTATAGAGACAAGTTCGTCCACATATTAGGATGAAAAGGAACAACTAAATCGCACAAGCCTTGGGATTTGATTATTATTAGTTTTTTTCTAAAACAATGAGAAAAGTCAGAAATAGAAAATCCGGGTTTGAATCGAATCAAAACACTCGAAGGAGTCGCAAATCATACAAATCAATCGATAGATATATTTTTGTCTTGGGTTTTGCTTGCTAGAAGAAAAATTGACTGAGAAAAGGATATCGAAAAGCAAAAGCACCGGAATAACTTACTGGTTTTAGGTCCGGCTGGATGATTCCACAAAGCTTGTAGCTTGGAGGTTGACATGATTGTTGGTCTGTATCCCTGCGTTAGCTTTGGCGAGGAAAGGTTATCGTGCGGTGGGTTCACTGGTTCAAAAGCAGTGTTATTAAAACCGGACCGGGAGGTCGAACCGGTTTAACCGCGAACCGTCGCCTGGTCCGGTTGATTCGATGGGGTGAAAACCGGATTGAATAAAACCGGAATATACTGTTTTAAACCGCCAGAAAACCGATTAAACCGGGATAAAACCAGAAAAATCGAGTTAAATGATAATAAACCGATTTGATTTTAAAAAAACCAATTTTTTATTCAAAATATTCATACAATATTATTTTTGCCCGAAAAAAAAAATTATAAATACAAAATAATTAAAATTTAAACAATTTAATAAATTTTTTATGAATAAAATAAAATTTTATAATTTATATTTGAAGAATTTCTTTAAAAATTTACAAATTTTTACTATATTCATCTTAAATTTTTATTATAAATGTTGAATGATTTGAAAATATAGTCTTATTATTAATGTTTGATGATAAATATATTTTTTTAAATTATTTTTAATTTTTTATATAGTAATATTTTCATAATATTTATATAAAATTTTTAAAAAATATATATTTAAAAAAATTCGGTTGAATCCTAACGAATCGATTGAACCACAAATTTTTGAGTTTTTCGGTTATTTATTCAATCCAATTTTAACTAGAATTGACCAATCATTAGATGCCATGTCAATAAATGTGGACCCGCAGCTCCTATTCTCTGGAGTTGACCAATAAAACGCCTCGTTTTGAGGCTTCTTTATGCCTAGAAAATCGATTTAGGTGAAGTGCTAGTACTGGATTTGGGAGAGAGCAAAGAGAGTTGAATGGATTCATCCCAGACGCAGAACAACACATCGTTACAGCGACTTCAAAACGTGGAAAAGGTGCTTATTTTGACATTCATATTATCCATATCCGAATCGATTCCAGGTAAGGATTTCTGTTGTGAATTTTGAAATTTGAAATTTGATCAATACAGACAATAGTTAGGGTTTTGGAGCTCGCAGCTGGAGTAATGGATGAGTTAGCTAGTCCTACTGGTCCTCGTAAAGAATTCATCAACAACCATTGCCGTGAGTTCATGCAAATGATAAAGGTCTCTCCTTTCTCTTCTCTCTGGTAGCTAATTGCAGGGAAGAATGTTCAATTTTCATGGTTAGACTGATAGTTGCCTTATATATTTGTTCTTATATGATCCGTCATTACTAATACAAGTAGATATTAGCAGGACATCCAGTTTACTCTGCGGAATGAAATCAAAAGTGCTTGCGAGTATCGTCCTTTTGAGAAGTGTGACTATAGCTCCAGAATTGCTAATGAAATCTGTACTGAGAAGTTGGAGTATGTTCTTTCGCAATTGGATTCCATGAAACAAGTAATTGATCGATATCATGATGCTGTTTAAAGAAGAAGATGAAGCAGTTCATGAAATCTTATGAGGTTTGACTTTAAAGACATACTTTTGTGATTGTCTTCACAAATTTCAGTTAACTTGATCCTGAAAGTTTTGATTTTTCTGAAGCTATGGAATGATTGGTCTCTCCTCGAATACAAGAGGGGAGGATGATCCGGACTCTGGACTTTACATTTTTAGTATTTGTATTCTATAAGTTTGTGCAGCTGATTATTTTGATCTAACAACCTTCATTTTGTAGATTGATTGAGATCATAAAATTCCATGGTATCATTTTTTCATCCAAGGTTTGCTTCAGAAATTTGGTGATTGAGAGAATGAGCTAAACTAGAATGAATACTCTGATTTATAAAGTCAAATCACTCCTTATACTGTAAACTTATGATTCAATCTTTTGATGTGCTAAATAATTATTTATCGAAAGTAGTATATTGGTAGTGAACTAAGCCGAGCTCAGGGGAGGCAGAGACACTATGGCTCAGGCAAGGCTTGGCCCAAGATCAAGTTTAAAAAGGCAAGGATCGAGCTCAGCGCTCTGAGAAAATAAAATGAATGGGCTTCAGCCTAGTTGATTTTTTTTTTTCTTGACAGAGGGAAAGGAAGGTGGAGACTCGAAAGTGTGTGTGTGTGTGTGGATATATAAAGGGTGGAAACTCAGAAAGTCTTATTGTATTGAAATTCGCTTTTAATGCTGAAATGTTCCCTTCGAGACTGAATTTGTTATTTTAGAAGATAATAAACATAAAACCTAATTTTTATGTATGAAAGAATACACTTGATGAATTACATCTAGAAAGCATCCTATGCGAGACAGGAATTCTTTTTTGGGGTAGATAGCTTCCTTTAGGAGGAGAAAAAAAGCTTCCTTCTTTAAGTTTCAGTAAATCAAGTTATCCAATCAGACCGGACAGAAGACGCTCGAAGGATAATCTCATGAGAAGGTCTGTAAAGCAGTCGAATGAGAACGAGAAAAGCTATAGTGTGTGTTCGGGATCCGTTGATGGGTAAAGGCCCTTCCCATGACCCTTGTCCATTGATGAAGATGAACGGATATAATTGCATTCTGTTCCAACTCCGAATCCTAAACTATCACAATATAGTGTATTACACTCGTTTTGCAAGTATTTATACGAATATATATGTAATAATAATCGGAGACATACTAGGTCGTGCTTGTTATCCTTAGTTTAGATTTAGTTTAGGGCTGCGCTAATCATGTTTTGTAGCCACCAAATTGAGTTGCATCTTCATAAAATGACCTTGTCAATTGTCATAGCAAGGATTAGGCACCTCCATTTTGATGTATCAACTAACCAACTTGGGTTACAATTCATAAAACAAATATTATAAAGGAGGCCAATTCGAGTAAATCTAACATCCGTTTTCTTCCCCTGCTGACCAAACTTTAAAATAAACTGGCTTACATTTTTGGGGACCCAAAAAGGAGGCGGTTATGGTTGTAGCTATAAAGGCAGTTGTGGGGTTTGCGGTGGTGCTTTGTAGCATACTTGTATTTATATTTACACTAATCTTGCAGCCTAACACATCTTCGAAGCAAAATTCAGAATCCATGGCTCGCAGTTTTATTCTTTGGCTTCACGGATTGGGTGACTCGGGTCCTGCCAATGAACCCATCAAAACTTTCTTCTCTTCCCCCGAGTTTAGGACCACCAAATGGTCTTTCCCTTCTGCTCCAAATAACCCAGTCACCTGCAACTGTAAGCACTCTTTTCTTACATTATAAAAATTTCATCTTTTTTCAATGCTTAATAGGCTAAATCTCTCTGTTTGCTGATCCCGTTGAAATTATTAATTATGCCGCCATTGGTGGTATGGTTGCAATTGAGGCTTTTATGTATTAATTTCATCTTCCGTTTTCAATCCCCTTGCGATGTTTCACAAAGACACACACAAAGGGAAAAAATATATCCCCTTCTTATGTTTCTGCTGTGTAGCATATAGGCCAATCACTGAATTTTTGGGTCATTTTGAGTATATCGACGAGGTTGAGCCGGTAATTGGGGGAATCAAGTGGTTACTACTTGCTTTACGATGAGCTAACGTGAAATATTCTATTCTAGGTTCGATTTTGTTTTAATTATTCGACTACGTCCTGAAATTGATTGTGTTATGATGAAATTTGGATTAAGGTATCATATTTAGAAGACAGAAATGTCTATGCAATGCAGAGTTTGTTGAGAGCGTATAAATCATCTTATATATCCATCATTTTCTCGTGTTGTAATAGATGATGAATGGCTTTTTGGTTTCTTTCCATAATTGACTATGAAATGAGCTTAGCACTTTGAAATAGCATGAAGTCTAATATGTTTAGCTGTTTCTTCAAGATGTATTCTAAATAATTTGCTTGCGTTTGTAGATGGTGCTGTAATGCCTTCTTGGTTCGATATCCATGAGATTCCCATCACAGCTGTAAGTGAACATCACTCTAGAACTTCTCTCTCAAATTGCATTCCTTGCATCCTCATCTTAATTTTATGATATTTCTGCCGACTTTCGATGTGGCTGAGCCATTAGAAGTCATATGATTGACACTTTGTCTGATATTCCTTTATCTTCTGATATGTGAGTAATGCACTAGTAATCATCTAAATATCACTAACCTGTATTTTTATCAAACTGTTATCTTTTGCTAAAATTGAATTGTGTTGTTCCATTGCTCTTCTAAAAATTGGCATACCACATTCTGTGTTGGAGCAGCACATGGAGCATACACATGGACCATTGATAAGCACCTTAACTTTAGATCTTTAAATGATCAGCAGAAATTTTTCTCTAGATAAATTCTGATCCCAAATAATTTATGGTGTTCATAATAAACTATTCTCCAACAACTGAATTGGTGCTGCTAATACTATCTGGAAATTTGCAAGAAATGTTTTTGATACTGATTTTGGGTTTGCTAACATATTTTAGGATTCTCCCAAAGATGAGAGTAGTTTGCTGAAAGCAGTCCGGAATGTTCATGCAATGATAGATAAGGAAATAGCTGCTGGGACAAATCCTGATAATGTATTTGTTTGTGGATTTAGTCAAGGAGGTTTCTTTCGCTCTCTCTCCCTTTCTCGACATAGAAAACAATCTTTATATTCATTTGGGATCCTGAAAAATCTACTAATTCTTTTGCAGGGGCCTTGACCTTGGCCAGCGTTTTGCTGTACCCGAAAAATCTAGGAGGAGGTGCAGTCTTCAGTGGATGGGTTCCTTTTAATTCTTCTATCATTGAACAGATTCCACCAGATGCAAAAAGGGTACTTTGTGCTAGATATATGTATTTTTGTTGTCCATAATTTTGATCTGTTCCACTTTCTCCCGGGGTTGATCTTGTAAAGCAGCAACTATAGTATATCATCCTAGTGATATTTTTCTGATCAGGTGCAGCACGTATTTTATAGTATGGTTTAATTGTTGTGGGTCTTGAATTTTGCAGACGCCTATTTTGTGGTCCCATGGACTTATTGACAGAACAGTATTGTTTGAAGCTGGACAAGCAGGGCCCCCTTTTCTTGAAAAAGCTGGAGTGAGCTGTGAGTTTAAGGTAATACATCTGATTCTCTATGAAATTCTCTGCTAGTTCTTTGTTCATTGCTAAGAATATTGCTATCCAAAATTTGTAGGCGTTTCCTGGTCTTGGCCATTCCATTAACAATGAGGAGTTGCAACATCTAGAGTCCTGGATTAAGGCACGTATGCGAACTTCTTCATAGAGATCTGAATGAATGGCCTTATAGTTATTGCCTTATAATTTTAAATGTATTTTACAGATTAATTTTTTGTTTTATTAATAAAATATTTAATTTGCATTAACAAAAATACCTTGAGTGGAATGATGATACCAACAGAAATGAATTGTGTTAGTAAGTAATTTTTTTTTAAACATAGAGCTCCAAACGCACAATTCTAAATAATTTATACTTGAATATAAATTAATATAAATGCTTACAATAATAAGTAGTAATATGACGTGCACATATTTGGATCATTGATCTGTAAAATACGCATGATCAGAAATCAAATGCATGTACACTAAATCACATTCTTATAATAACCATAGACATGAATTTTTTTCTATTTATCTTTTACATGTCTGGAAATTTACTATTTATGCAGAAGGCATTTTTTAGTGTTATTTTTGGTTCTTGTATTGACTATATACCATCTTTAACAAGAAGACAATTATGTTCTGTTAAAATGAAAATTTTAACATTGACTTATGAAATACCTCATCTGTAAATCCTCTTAAAATCAAGTTAAATAGCCTTACAAATTACGTACAAATCAAATAAAATTTACTATGCTAATTAAAAATTAAAATTTGGAGTTAAAATGTGAAAAAAAAAATTAACTTAATGAAAATGATATTGGTGGGCTTGACTATTACGACGCAGAATTCTTTAGGCCAGGTTTCAGATTAGCCCGTTTTATTCAGACTTTTGTTAGCACTGCTTCCATCAGATGAAGACGGCAAAATCTTTAAAAAGTAGAAGGAAATGACCAAACAACCAGAAGAAACAGTGATTTTAGCAGGCAACTCTAAGGTTGCTCCTAATATTTATTAGGGATGATCGCGGACGGGGCGGGGGCAGGGGCGCTGCCCCGTGCAAGGATTGAACGGGGATCAATAGTATTATGGAAAAAAAATTTTTCCCATTCCCATCTTCACGGGGATCTTCATCCCCGCAGGGATTTCTGTTTCAGCATTAAAAATATTTTTATTTTAAAAAAAATTAATTATAATTAAAATATAATATTTAATAATTAATTGTAATTGAAATATAATATTTAATAATTAAAAATATAAATTCAATTACAAATTAAATTAATATAAATTTTAATAATTGATAAAACTAAAATTAAATATAATTTAAAACTAAATTATATAAATATAATTAAATTTAATAATTAAATTTCGGAGGAGGAAAAATTTTGTAGCGGAGACCACAATTCCTGTCTCCGTCCTGAATTCTAAGTCGGAGAATATTTTTCCTCCATCTTCATCCCTATAAGGGAATTTTTCAGGAATTTTTCGTCCCATTTGGAACAGTTCTCCACCGAAAACGAAAATTTTTCATTCCGTGATCATCCCTAATATTTATATGGGGGTAAGGAGTTTTTTACTTTTATTATAGTAATTATACAAGTAAACTTCTTTCAAAATTGTGCAATAATATATCTATTTTAGTTCGAATACTTGTATGGCTAACGGGGTGAACGACATATGCTTCTTTTTTTATAATATATAAATTGCTTTTGAAATTATCACTATTTATCAAATTTTTCATAAACTAATTACATATTAAATTACTCTCCTAAATTTGTTGACAATATCATATTACCCACTCGAACTTGTTTAAAATGTAAAAAATAGACATTATACTATTGAAAATGTTAATTTACCTTCTTAAAACTTATTAAAAATGTTAAATTATCCCTTATCTGTTTGGCATGTATTTTTTACGTATTTTTTGTAAAGTGACAAGTGTCCATACGAAAATTAATCTAACATATAATTAATTTAGCAGGAAAATATAATAAATGGTGATAGTTTAGGATAGAATTTATATATCAAACCCCTTTTTTTATATATAGAAAACAACATAAGCACTCAAGTAATATGTCTGATGCCCATTTAAATTTTAAAATAAAAAAAGAATAAATTTGCACTAAACTATACAAAATAGCATATATTTGCCATTAAACTTTTTTTTTTCAATTAAAAAAATCCATTTTATTACTAAATTGACTTATAATTGTTCTTGCTGTTAGAAAATTGCTTATATTTACCGTTATTTATAAGGGCGGGAGTAAATATAAAATGTTTTTCCAATTAACTATTAATAAAATGATTTATAAGATGAAGTATTTCATAAGTCAATTAATGTTAATTTTTTTTTTATGTTAAAAGGAAGATAGATATTTCAAAAACCATTATAGAACAAAATTCTAAATAAATTATGTAACTCTCATTGTAATTTAAGAAATCTTTATAATTTAAGAAATCTTTATGTCTCTTTTTCATGAATTCCTTGATATTTAAGTTGTTTATCAAACATTTTAAATAGGCACTCTATTCATCCTATTGGCATAGTTGAATTAAATCATTATAATGAAAAAAAAATAATAATTGAATTTTGTATCCAAATAATCAAGCATTGAGCATAATATCAGATCACTTTATACATGCATATAATACAATAAATAATTTTATTTTATTTTAAAACTAGAATTCTCCTAATTATCGAACCACTCCTCGTTAACAAAAACAAATAAAAATATTTATTTTGATGAAAAAAGATATATAATAAAATATTTGATATCTTATTATTCAATAATTTAATATTTTTTAATGAGATGAAATTTGTTATTAAAACTATAAGGTTATGATACCACTAAAGTATTGAATAGTATTTCATTAGACATACTATAAGACAAAACAATTTTAAAAAATACAGCGAAAGTTTTATACTTATCCACATCGATATTGACCTTTTAATATCAAACTCCTTAATTAAAAAACCCGCAAAAAAAAATTAAAAAAAAAGATAGCAAGAGAAAAACTATAATTGGAAAGAGCAATTAATCACTACTAGGAAAACGAGAAATTCCCACCACTTAGCAACTGGAATTCAGTTAAAATAGACAAAATGGTAGTTTTCTACCGAGAACACAACTAAAAGAAGCTAAGGCACCGTCAAACCCATTGTCTACTTGAACACCTCTCTCTTCTACCAAAATTACTTTGATTAAAACCAAAAAACGAAATAAATCATACATGATAATGCCCAAATTATAATTTATAAGCCTGATCCAGCAGCCACAGGTTCAACTCAAATCTGACCAAAAGACAAACCCAATAAGGCTCAAGTCTGGCTCTTTGGAGGCCCATCACGCAAGTGGACAAGTAGGTATAGGAACCAAAGCAATAGAGGCATCTGATCGGACTAACAAGGCTGGACCTTCGATGTCCCATTAATACATGCCTTTATTCCATCCATTACGTGCTTAATATAATATCACTGAATACTTTTTCTGACATTTCAGTAGACCACTCAAGTGGCTCTAGACGTCTCCTGCAAATATCAAATCATCACACACACAAGACAGGTTAGATTTTCAATCTCTCTTTCTTCTTGTTCTCCCGATCCAAGGCACTTACTGATTTAAGTTTTAGAGTATTAATGCCCGGTCTCCCCAAGCTGGCCTTTTGCAAGACGTATCCTTATCATATCAGATTGGATTTTGCAGGTATGGTCTCTCAAGCATGGCTCCCATCTGACCCCATCAAATGGCCCCATCTTTTTTTTTTATTTTTTATTTTATCAAATCGATGGATTTATTGATACCTCTCACCGGATAAATTCGGAGACTAATAAAACCAAGAGAGTTTCAAGCTCCTCGGGAGCCTCATTTTTCATATTCAGCGAAATTAGAAAGCAATTCGACTTGCACTCGGTGGCTTCTACATGTTCAATGTTGCTGTAGTAAGTGTGGGATGATGTTGAGTGTCAATTTCGGCCCACTGAACTTTATATTAGCTCATCTTGTTTGGATAAATATTAGTAGCAGCTCCATATCTGAAAAATGGGCTTTGCAATTGAATTGCTCCATTTATAGTATTATTCCGGAGTGCAAGTGCATGAGTATCATCAGTACGCACCATAGAATAAAAAAATAATCTATGACTCTCGCTAAAGCAGCAAATCATTGCTGGAATCTAATCTCATCTAATCCGAACATATTCATTTTTTGGCACTATTTTAGGCAGTTTCACCCTTCAACAGCCCAACAATTAAGGCTTTCGTATCCAATTTTTTTGAATCTTAATGTCCACTATTCTGTTAACCTCCATAAAAATATTTGTTTGCCCACACTAAAAAAAGAAAAAGAAACTTTTCCATTATTGATAAAACCTAATATGTTTTATCCGTAAAGGGGAGTTGACAGCAAAAATGATCAAGCCGATCGGATCGTTAGACCTACAAAAGGGAGTGCCTGATCGGAACTAGATTTTAGCACTCCGAAACTTAAGTCAATAGCTTTATAGAGAGAGTGATTTTAAAGAGAGAAAGTCTCAGATATTCAATATCTGGTGCCATTGTGTTTTAGGCTACTTATAGGAGTTTTTTGGAGGGGTATTTGAGTACCTTGTGAAGTGATAACCGGCAATCAGAGTAGGTGAGCGGCGATGCGATAGAAAGTAGGTGGAGAGTATGAGAGTTGGCTTGTGTAAGTAGGCTGACAGGACGAGTTGTTCCATCAATCCGATCAGACATTAAGCTTTCCTGATTTATCTTTCAGCTCATGCCTTATCTTTTTACTACTGGGCTTGAGCCTTGTCAAACGTTGTTGGGCCACGCTGATTGGGCCTTTAGGAATGTATTTTGCATAGTTATCACTTATCCCCCCTTCGAAGAGTCCGATTGGGAGATTTTTTCAATTTTTTTGGCTGGACTTTTGAATCAACTCAAATTTGATAAGTCATGTCTGTTTATTTTGAATGACCACTATGTATTTATTGTTGGTGCGCGTGTCAAGGGCGACGCTTCGTTCTCTGTAACCGCTATTAATGAGTTGGAGGCACGTAACGATTATCCAATAGATAGGCATTTGGAGTATTTCAGAAGTATTTTGCTTATAAATAGGCATTCTTATGATGATTTTTCTTATTTTTCAGTGATTCTTAGCGAAGCTCTGCCAAATTTTCTGCCTATTTCAGCGACTTGGACTTTGCCCTTTCAGCAACTCCAGAATTTCTGTAAGAATATCCAAGTAAGTAACCGGCCCTTGCCTTTAATTTTTCTTCCTTACTCATAACTTCATAACGCCATTATTTGCTTATTCCCCTTCATCAAGACGACTTTGAGTAGCAACCAGCCTATAGATAGGAGTTTTCTTGAAGTCTATAAAGATTGTGAGGCCATAAGATTTTTCTTTCTCAAAATAATCTTTCCACATAAGTCTCTATGATGGCTTGGAATTTTAGTCGTGAGAATGATGAGTGACTCATTCGCCATTTATGGAGCTTGGGCGCTGGGTTGAGGTTTTTTTTTATACTTTTGGGATTGTAACTCTCAAAGGTTACGAAATTGCCCCTAATCGGCTTCGTTCGAACAAATGGAGAATAGTATCCTATTCCAAGATCCTCTATGAGATGGAAAGGGTGACGCTGTCGTCATCTCTGAAAGGTTTGAAAGATCGAGCGGCCGATCGGTCTGCTTATGAAACTTTTGGGCAATCCGATCACAGGCCTGAACCTCGAAGATGCCATTGACGTGAAGTGGGATCATTGTAATTGGAGTATGGGAGAAGCACACATATATATAATTATGCATTGCAAGTTTATGAAAAATATATCAATTGGAGAAATACTTATCTTTTATTTTCATAATGCAACTGCAAATGTGATCGCTAAAGGAGACGATGTTGCCAAGCAATTAGTTGATCGAGCTAAGGCGAGAATTGAAGTAGATCGTGCTGCCAAGGAAGAGAGAAGAGCTAAAAAGAGAAAGCTCGTGCCCTCTTCAGAAGCTTAGGCTTCCAATCCTTTTGCGAACACTCCCACTGCTGCTTCTAGTGATGTCACGGCTCCTGTTGCCTGCCCTTCTCAGACCCCTACGGGGTCCTCTTCCGACCGGCCATTACCCGAGGGTCATTCTAATAGGTGTTTGTTTGCTAGAGATGAAACTGACTCCGAGAGGGAGCAAATAGCTCAGGATCGGGGGAAATCAATCCAGGCAAACACAACCGCAATGGACGAAGATGCCCAAAGGAGGATCAAAGAGGTAGCTAGAAAGAAATTTGATGACCTGGTAGCCATGGTAGATGCACGGGTTGCCGCAAGAAATGAGGGGTCCTTCCAAAATGTGATCATAAGAATTGTCGAAGGGCGGGCCTCATCACTAGGAGAGGTTTTGAAGAATCACTTCGGTGACGGCTGTTCTATTGACAATAAGGCCGTATCAAATTATTTGTGCCAGGGTATGCTTCAAGAGGGCGATTTTAAGGCGATGGGAAATCTTGATATACTATCCCAAAAGTGCAGCCTTTTTCAGCAGCAAAGTCTAAAGGTATCTTTTTCATATTTTCATTCTGAATAATGTCTATCAATTTCTCTTCATCTGACCATTATTTCTTCGGCTAACCAACCCTTCTGCTTCCCTCTTTGTCTTTTAGTTAATAAAGAGGTATTTATGCTTGCATGGTGTGGCTAATCTTTGCAAAAAGAAATGGGAAGATTTTGAT
This sequence comes from Excoecaria agallocha, assembly GCA_037975025.1. Taxonomy (NCBI): domain Eukaryota; kingdom Viridiplantae; phylum Streptophyta; class Magnoliopsida; order Malpighiales; family Euphorbiaceae; genus Excoecaria; species Excoecaria agallocha. The sequence continues at coordinate 4,037,021 of CM075819.1, forward strand.
CGGGTAAGGAGAGAGATGGAAGATAAGTATGAAGCTGCTAGGAAAGAATCCTCTCGTGCCCGATCGAAAACTAAAAAATTAAAGAAGGAGGTCGTTTATCTTTTCCAAGAACTGAGAGTTCGGTAGAGGGAGGTTGATCACCTTAAAGGGGACGTGGCCCGTCTGACTGCTGAGAATGCCTTAATGCAGAAATTCGAAGAAGAGGCAACCAGACTGAGGGAAGAGTGTACACGTCTATCTGTCGATTGCTCGAAAGTCAAAAAGGAGCGTGACCTTTTGCAGGGTAAGCAGGAATCACTGAAAATAACCTTGGCCGAGAAAGAAATGGCGTGGGGTAAAAAACTTGAGGACGAACTTGCTGCCCAAAGAGAAAAGCTGATGGACCAAGTGGGAGAGGCCCAGGGGTAGTTATTAACTCGGTTAATTTATACAGTCGAGCAATGCTTTTCTGAAGCTGACCTTAGCTGGATGGAGGACCCGGAAGTCTTGCCCAACCCCCCTCTCAGCGATAATAAAGAGGGAGCTCCCCATAATATCGAGTCATCCCTGGCTATCCCTGTAGAAACGATCAGTCCAATTGCTACTGTTTCAGCACCGACAGATCCTGCTCTTTAAGATGCCCTGGAGTCTCCACCATCTTTAACCGATACGGATGTGCCTCCCATATTTATAGAGATTATAGATACAAAGGCTTAGAATTTTGTCTTTCGATTTGTAAAAAGTTCTTCATATCTGAAAAATTCGACGTGTCAAAACGTTTTTCTTGTAATTGCTTTCGTATTGCAATTTCACTTTAGGCGAAAATCTATTATGAAATTATCAAAAGCAGAATAAATATTTATCAATCATGGAGATTTCGTAACTTGGAGAATGTGTAAAATTGACTAAGCGGAATGCTTTTCTAAGGAGGATACTTCCTGAATTTTATCATGCTTTTCCAACATTTGCAATTCATAACTCTTTGTGACGATTTAATCCGATCGAATTAAACTTGTCATTCAAACGCGAGTTATTACTTTAATTATCGTGCCAAGCTCGTTAGGCGACTTCATTGGTTTAAAATATCAGCCAATCGGCTATTAGGAGAGTCATCTGTGACGAATGATCTTTTTGATCTATGGTGGGACACAAAACTCCATTCTCACTCCCAATTGAGTACTTTAGTAGCTTAGTGGTAGAGCACCATTTATTGTCCTCAGGTAGCTCCTGGTATTTCAATTAGTTTTTCTTAATGAAGAAGGCCTATGGCCTTTAACCTCATTCTGAAGATTTGACGATTTCATACTTTGAGGGAGACAATTAACTCAATTGTCGTCCTTTGCATTTTGGGCTCGGGATGGACATCAAGCCTAGCGAGTGAGCTAGCGGAGGTTAAATGGAGACGTCCTGCATCTTTAGTTCGGGAATCACGTCGAACCTAGTAGATGAACTTATTAAGGGGGAACGTTTTCGTATGCTCGGGATGAACATCGAGCCTGGCGGATAGATTGATGAAAATTCAAATGAGTGTGTTTCGTATCTCGAGCTCGGGATGGACATTCGAGCTTTAGCAAAGGGACTTATTTCATAAATGAGTGTATTTCAACTTTCGTATTTTCGGGTGTGTCAAGCCTGGCAAATAAGATAAGAACGACTGGTTGTACTTTTGGTTCGGAATAGACGTCGAACTTTGACAAATAGTCATCATCCAATTTCGGTCGGATTTATTCAGAGCAAAAGTAAGGAGTTCCATCGAATGGAGCCAAATAGACATCCTACAAATATATATTTAAACCAAACAAACAAAGAAAAGAAAACATACCTTCTTTCCAAAGATGGAGAAGAAAAGAAGCTTACTTTTTTGATGAATGTTAAGTTATACATAATTATACTCAATACATTTTCAGAAATGCAATATCCTGGCTTCTAGAGATGCTTGAGCCTTCAAGGATACTGGGTCTATAGGTATTGGAGTTGGTGTGAGCTTCCCCTTTTTGGCGCTTCCCGTGCTTATACTTGTTTCTTCGAGCACATGAGTAATCATATTGAGGGCTCTTGTCTTTTTGAGTTACATCTTTTAGCGAATTTTTGTTTGTAGGCAGCAATCACGGCGTAGACATCTTTCCCTTGCTCTTCTATTGCATCCGAATGTTGGCATCTATCTGATCGGCATATAAGCCAGATCCTTATATTAGGGTTGGATAAGGTGGCATACTCCGTCGTTCGGACAAAGAATGCCCGGTGAATCATCAAAACTTGAATGGAAGCCTACTGGACCCCCCTTTACTCATGCCAAATGTCCAGTACAGACCGTCTTACCATTATGGCCTCCTGCACTGGTACGGATCGTCGTACCATCATGGCCTCCTGCACTGGTACGGATCGTCCTATCATTATGGCCTCTTGCACTGGTACAAATAGTCCTACCATCATGGCCTCTTTTTGGTGCTTGATTGTGGCAACATATGCTTATCTGGATGCCTTTTGATCTCCCCTTAGGACAACGATTCCTCTTCTAGTTGGGATCTTCATTACCATGTATCGAATGCTGGTGATAGCTCCAGTTCGATAGAGTAGAGGCCTGCCAAAAATGGCATTATAGGCAAAAGTCATATCAATAACCATAAAAGTTATCTTACAAGTATAGACTGAAGCCTCCTGGCCAAGTTCAACTAAAAGCTCGACCGACCCTGCCACTGGAACAGTAACATTGCCAAGTCCTATGAGTGGTGTGGCGTTTGATTTAAGTTCTCCGATCGGGAAACTCATGGCTTCATAAGATTGGAGGGTAAGTACATTTACCGTGCTTCCATCGTCCACCAATATCCTCCTTACGTCAAAGTTGTTGATTCATGCCCTGACTACAAGGGCATCCTCATGGGGGAACAATACATCGCGCTCATCATCATTGGATATGGTGACTGAGGTTGGCCATTCGGATGTCTGGGTGATATACACCTTTGCCCTTTATTGATTTAGTGAGATCGTCTCCGTAAGATGATCCGCCAGTGATCATATTTATGACACCGACATATGATCGATGTGAATCCACGTTCCTTGGCCTTCTTCGCTCGTCATCGTCGTCATCATCGGAATCATCTTTCCTATAGTCCGATTGTCTGCAAGGGCTTGCCCCTCGGGTCGAACTTACGAGCCTTTTGAGGTGCCCTATTTGGAGGAGTTGCTCAATTTCTTCTTTCAGCTGGTGACATTAGTTAGTTGTATGGCCGAAATCCTTGTGAAATTTGTAATACTTATTATGATTTCTGGTCCTTCTGCTTTTCTCGTCCATCTTTCTTGGTCAGTTGACCTTTTGATTATCAATACTTGCGCAGGATTAGTGTTGAGTGGGGTGAAAGTTCGAGTCTACTGACCAATATATCGGTCGGACCTTAATCGTTCTGCCTTCTTTCTCTTTCCCAAATTTTTTGAGGTGGAAGCTCTCTCTGGGCTCCCTACAATATGTCCGGATAATGGAGCTCGGTTGAATGATCATCCATCTGGGTGCTGCAACCTGTCCATAACGTTGCTCCTTCGGCCTCGGTTGGACCTCAGGGCATCATCCAACTGAATATATTGTCTAGCTCTCTCCATTAAATTGGAAAAGCTGACGGGCTGCCTTATTGTGATTGATTCAAATAGTAGCCTATCAATAGTGCCATTGGCTAGGGCAGTGGATGCCATTTTCACGCTTACATTCCTTACCTCTGACATTGTGGCTTGAAATCTGTCAATGTAGTCTCGAAAACTTTCATCAGTCCACTGGTAGAGGTTGCACAGATCGCTCACAGACTTTGGTGCTCGTGTCTGCACGATGAATCGTGTAGTGAATAGCTACTTCAATTATCGAAAAGAGGTGATTGAACCTTGCGGGAGCTCGTGGAACCATGTGAAAGCGTCTCCTCCCAGCGTGGTAGAGAATATCCTGCAGGCGATCCTTTCATCGTAAGTTTATACCTATACTTTTGTTAGATATTCAACAAGATGAGTAGCAGGATCAGTTTTACTTGTATACCTTTTCATTATCACGTATCTCCATCTAGGGGTTAGCTCTGACTCCGTGATTTTCCTACAAAATGGTGAGGCCGTGTTGCCACAGGTGTGATCCTCAAATACTCTTTTTTTCGAGCCCATCAGGCCAAACTGCTTGAGCTTCTATTTAAACCATTTTGTCTTCCCTGCTCAAGTCAGCCGGGGTAAATTCATCTCATCGTCCCTTGGTGCGGCTGAGATTTGGTATGCACATGAAAAACAAATCATCCCCAATGGACGAGGTGGAGGATCTACTGGGGGTGTATAGGGAATCCCTACTTGAGGACATTGTGTCCTTCCCCTTGTCATACCTGCCTGGAGTTTTGGCGCTTATCCTCCTACTGTTGTGAGCTCTTGGCTCGTTGACCATGTAATCGGTTTCATGGCCCCTTTCATGAGTTTTGGGCATTTTTTCTTTCTTCAAAGTTTGGACTATGCTTTTAGTGAAGACACTAAGAATGGCGCGCATGTCCCTGATGGTGATAGGGGTATCTTCTAGTTGTCTCATGACTGCGGTGTTGGAATCCGGGGGAAGGTTCCCCCTAATAAGTGATCCAGAAGATCTCTTTCTTCTCCCTGAGGGTCCAGATCTGCCCTGACTAGTGAGATCGTGGTCTTTAGGAGTTGCATTCCTGCCAGATCTTGGATCTGTCATGCCTCTCAATGAAAGCACCAAATGATAAAACCTAATATGTTTTATCCGTAAAGGGGAGCTGACTGTAGAAATGGCCGAGCTGATCGGATCGCTAGACCTGCAAAAAGGAGTGCCCGATCAAAACCGAGTTTTAGCACTCCAAAACTTAAGTCAATAGCTTTATAAAGAGAGTGATTTTAAAGAGAGAGAGTCTCAGATATTTAATACCTGGTGCCATTGTATTTTAGGCTACTTATATGAGTTCTTTGGAGGGGTACTTGAGTACCTTGGGAAGTGATAACAGGCAATCAGAGTAGGTGAGTGGCGATGCGACAGGAAGTAGGTGGAGAGTATGGGAGTTGGCTTGTGTTAGTGGGCTGACAGGACGAGTTGTCCCAAGTCCGATCGGTCATTACCCTTTCCTGATTTATCTTCCAGCTCACGCCTTGTCTTTTTGCTACTGGATTTGGGCCTTGTCAAACGTTGTTGGGTCACACTGATTGAGCCTTTAGGAATATATTTTTTATAGTTATCAATTATTTCAATGAATTTCTACAATGTGTTCAAATCTAGATTATACTTAATATTTAAGTTAATTATATATGTTTAATTTTTTAATTTAAATGTTTACAATAGCCAAAATTACCAATTTGTCTTTCAATCCAGAGAATTAATAAGTTCAGCTTATTATATGGATCGATGCATAGTTATTAAAATCGGATCGGACCATTCGATTGAATCGATTTAATCACGAACCGGCAGGCCAGTTGGTTGGTTCGACTACTAAAAACCGAATTAACAAAAAATCAGATTGAATCGAAAAATCGACGAACCGGACAGAACCGGATTTTTTTGCTAAAAATGTAAAAAATCAATTTTTTTTTGAATTTTTTCACCCACCCGCGCGCGCGCGCACACACACACACACATATATATATATATTTATTTATTTATTTATATATTTGAAAAAATTAATATTTTAAATTTTAAATATGTTACTTAATAATTTAATATACTTATTATCTATTTGAATTATTGTAATAGTATATTAAATTATTAAATAATATCTTTACAATTTAAAATACTAATTTTTTTCAAATAAATAAATAATGAAAATTTAAAATATACATATATATATATATATTAAATTTTTATTATTTATTTATTGAAAAATTAGTATTTTAAATTCTAAAAATGTCACTTAATAATTTAATATACTTATTATCTATTTGAATTTATTGTAATTAAATATAATTATACTCATATATGCAAGGTTAATATTTTTTGTGTTCACTTTATTAGTACTCCATCTAAACATGAAATTATTTTAATGATATGGTTGTATTTTAATGTTTCTAGTATATGATATTCAATAATCTATAATTAATCACTTGTAATAATAAAATTAAAATTATTTTTGTAACTTATTATTAGAATATTTGTGACATATATTTAAAATTTGATGAATATTTTTTTAATTTTTATATAATAGTATTCAAAAAATTATAATAATTATAATATTTAAAAAATAAAAAAAAACTCGGTTGAATTCGATTGAACCGGTCAAACCACGATCCTCCAACTTTACCGGTTCTCTATCCGATCCGATTTTAATAACATTGGATCGATGTCATTTCTTCAAATTTGTCTTATCTAAATCATATTTATAGATTAATTTAAATAATTCAATAAAAAATGTCATATATAAAATGATAATTAGTCTAAATTTATGACAGCTCTCATAGATTTATCTCACAATAGCAACATAGAAATTTAATTCCTAAAAAAAATTAACAAAATAAAATATTATTTATCTGAACAAGCGACAAAATCCTGAAAAACAAAAAGTAATCAAGCGGCCATCTTCTCAGTGATTTTAGCTAATGACTTGAGATTACAGCCAATAATAGTATCAGCAAACAGGCAAGTATCTTCCTTGCAGCTATCAGAAGGTATATCCACAACGTAAGACTCAATAACAGCAGTCTTATTGCATCCTTTTTCCTCTTCTATTTCATGCAAAGTTGTCGTTGACTTGTAATTCGCAAGCCTGTGATCTCCTCCAATTATACTCACTTTCATCAAACGCAATTCATCGTCAAGATTATCCAGCCTCTCCCTGCTAGTCTTCGCCGGTAAGCCGGAGATAAGCTCCACCTCACGGACACTCCCTACACCGCCCTCCCCGGCCAGGATTGTGCAGTTTCTAATAAACCCCTTGTAGGTCTGCGGTTTGTCAAATTGCTTGATAATGGACCAAACAAGATGAATTGGCGCATCTATAGTTTGGGCCAAGCTTGAACCACACTGGTTCGGAGAGAGAATTGGGCTATGATATGCAGCTATCATGTCTTGTGTTAGGGGATTTTCTTCAACTCGGCTTTGCCTTTGCTTGCTGCATAGCATCATGGCCATAATAATCTCAAATATTTATTATTTTCTTTTTCTTTTTGAATTTTTTTCTCACCGTTTTTCGATTGCTTAACGTCGGCTGTTGCTGATCTAATAGGAATTATTACTTTTTCTCTTTTGGCTAAAATTTAGATCTTTATGTAACACTGTTTATATTATATATTGGATTGTTCCATTTAAGTCGGCTAAGTTTCTTTAGAGTTGAGCCTTGAAGTTCAAGCTCTGAAGTGGATTTTAGCGAGCAACTAGCATTAAAATATGCTATTCTTTTGCTTACTTAACTGGGGAGGATTCCCTCGTTGGAGGCTTTATGTTCACAAACTGAGCTTAAACATGAAGTCACCGATGGCATCTGCTCAGGATACACAATCTGCATATTCAAAAGCACGTAGGTTTGTCCGTATTTTGTTCACCTTGTTGTCGTTTCTTTTCTTGCTGTGTTTAATTGATTTCTCTATCCTCTTAATCTATTTATTTCTGTCATTTTAATTAATAGAAATTTTAAGAGACACTCCGAAAATAAATATTCATATTAATATATTATTAAATTTTGAGTTTAAACTTCCTTTTTTTTTCTTCTCTTCTGTCAGGAAAAAAAATAGAAATCGTTTTCTCATTCATTATTTTAGCTTCACACCTAATAAAAAGAAAAAAAAGGAAAAGACAATTTGATAAATGATCCAGTTACTTAAGTCACTATCTCTACTCTTGCATTGGTCAACAAACTATATTCGTTAAAGTCTCCAAAGGGTATTCAATGGTCAAAGGATTTCATGCCCTCCTAGAAGCTATTCGTTTTTCATAGACCAGGCATTATTTTACCCAGGCCAAAAAATAAAAAATTCCGAATCTATTTAAAAAGAGTAATTCGAATTTGAAAAAAAAAATTAAATGGGCTAAGTTCCAAATATAAAAACTCCGCTTAAAAAAATCATTATTTTTATTACTTTCTCTTTTTTTATTTATAATTTTTATTATTTTTAGTAAAATTAAAAAATAATAATTAAATTTAAATTTAATATTAAATTGTGTAATTAAAAATAAATTATGAAATTTAATTAGTTTTAATTTTATTAAAAAAAATTGAATTGAAAAAAAAATTAAATTATATTAAAATTTTAAAAGTGATAAACAAATAAAATTTGAAATTTTATTTTATTGTGACAGATAAAATTAAGAACAGATAGAGTATTTGCATATTTTTTTTATTTTTCTCCATTTTGAATCTAATTTGTCATTATTTTACTTCTTACAGCTCATCCACCATTTTGCGTTGCTGCCACTATTCAGTCAAATTCTACAATTTTTTTCCTCATCAAATTATAAAATTTCAAACCTGACAAAACTTTAATGCTAAAAAATTTCCGATTTTATGATGCGTACAATCTTAAATTGTAAATAAAACTTTTTGAGATGAATATTGCTATTTGAAACATGAATATTTTTTTTCGAATTATGAATAATGTCATTTAAAACAAATTTGAGAATTAAAGTGAAGGCAAAAACATCTTTATAAAGTGTTAAAAATTGAAATTAAAATTTAGGACAACGTTTTCCAATAAATAGTTACATGTTTAATCAAATTTGACAGTTCTAAAAATTGACTCTGTAAACCAAAAAAATCAAACCAACCATTATGATAAATTATATATGATGCCAATTATATATATTTTAAGTAGAGAAATTGAAAAAATTAAAATTGACCTGAAATACCAAAACAATACAAATCGAAGCCAATATGTCGAATTGTTTATGATTCGATTTTCAATTTTAGTCCAATGCTTAGTGTGACCTGAGACTTTATCTGAATCTATCCGAAAAATAAGTGATCTAACCCTGAAATGATCCAAAAAATGATGATCTAAATATATGAATAAAAAAAGAACTTATTCGAACCCAAAATCATTGGACTTGATCTGTATGTCGGGTCTATTTTTTATTTTTAATTTCTCATTTATCATTTCTTTTTATTCTAAAGAAATGATAGGATATAATATTATTACTATGCCCATCAATTAACACCATTTAATTAAAAATAAAAATTTATTGTCTTTTCATGAAAAATTGTACTCATTTATTCTAATAATATTTTACTTAGAATTTGTTTGGGCTTAATATTTTTTTTTCCAATTTTATCTAAAATGATTTAAAGATATGAACACTGACATAATGCATATGTGGATAAAATGGCAATCCAGATCAACATTCACTTGATCAATGGCCTTGACTCTGCACTAATCTTCATATTTAAAGGTACTATTTTACTCTTAATGTTTTTAAAGTTATTTTTTCAATATTTTTTCAAAAATAATTCTTTTGCCCTTTATATTTAATTCACTCTTTATTTTTTTTATATTTTAAATACAATTTATTAATTTCAACATTTTAAAAGTGATTATCAAGAAATATTTTATAATAAAATTTATATAAACATTGAGAATATATATTAAAAAAATAATTGTACTATACAAATTTTATCTAATTTTAAAATTAGTAAATATTAATAATAAAATGATGGTTTTACTTTCTATAAAATTTTGCAGTTATACAAGAAAATTTTAAAATAATTTTTTTATTTTAATGCAATTACTTTTAAAATATAGTAAAATATGAATTGGTAATAATCTAAAAATCAAACTAAGTCCAACCCATTAAGGGTCATTAGAGGCCCATCATTAGAAGGCCCATTTATGCCTACAAGCCTCCTTAGCCGACTGGTTAAGACATGAAAAATAAGGCTGTTCGATCGGACTTGACCCATCCTTGCAATGACAAAACTATCTGAGATACGCCCCTGTCAAATCACCATCACCTATACAATAGGTCATACCTACTTCAGAGTAAGCCTACTGTTCAAAAATATTGTTTAAGTTCCTCAGCTTTCCTCCCTATTGCTAACTTAAGTATCGGAGTGCTAATGCTCGGTACAACTGGGCAAGCTCCTTTTGTAGGGCTCACATACTTCAGTCTAATTGGCTTTCAAGTCCCCAAATACACATTGCCTCCATCATCTCTCCTACTTAGGATCCCCTCTTTCTATTATAAAAATGTCTGATTTATTATTTAGTGCTCTCGTTGAGAGTTGATGGTCGAGTAAAAGTTATGCACCGGGTTTGAAAGGAAGCAAAATATCTTCCTTTTGAGACATCATGCAATGAATATAGGGGATTTCCAGAGCTAGTCTATTGGGAAAGGTATTGAAAGGGATGAAATGGCTACCCCTTTCTTTATCTCCAGATAAACTAGATAAGGGAATGCTTTCTCCCTTCCACGAATACTCCGAACCAGCACTCAGAAAAAAGCAACAGCAGGCCTCATGATCCAAGTACCAAGGCCAAAACGTCATCTTGGAAAAGACCTCTCCCTACTGCCAAAGAGTCGATCGGCATAAAAGGCAAATGAGCTAGGGTCGAAATCTTCACCAAGGCAATTTCACTGATGGCCATGGGGAGAGCATACCTAATATTGAAGGAAGATGAAATCATTCACATTAATATTGAAGGAGGACATAACATTCCTCTCCCTCGATATTGTGCATTAAGCTGCAAACCTTTACAATTCTCCTGTAAAAAAAGGACACGAGAAGAATAGGGAACTGCCTTTATACATTCTGGCAATCTAAAATTTGGGTGCTAATGCTTCTACCTCACCAGCTTCTCCTTTCACAAACCGTAAAAAAGTAAAGTAAGATTAGAAGGATGAAGTATGATTGGATGCAAAGGAAAGGAAAATACCAGGTGAGTAAGGAACCCCTTTTCTGCATCTGATCGAACTTGAAGGTATTAAGATGAGGAAGTCAAATTGGAAAAAAGAGATACCAATTCTGAAGAAAAAAGGCAATTGGAGAAAACACCAAATGAGAAAGGAGAATAAAAGATGAAGCAGATTTTTAAGACCTCATGGCAATTGATGTCAAAAAACTGACAGGCTAACACCCTGGCGATACATTCCCTATGGTGAAGAAGCCCCTAAAAGAAGCGGTGCTTTGGATCAAGGGAAAGATAAATATCGTTCTAGATTGGTTAGATTTATTCAAAGCAAAATTGTTAGCAAAATCACAGCTAAAGAAAATTTTAAACAAGGCTTATCAAATGGTTGTCATAATCCCAATCGAAAGATCGATGTAGTTCCTAATCAAAAGATCGAGGAAAATTCATTTATTCCAATCGAAAATATCAACAAATAAAATTTATTCAAATGGTCGGCATTTTCCCAATCATACTTTCAATTTATCAAGTAAAACAACAATAAATATTTGCAACTGTAACAGCCCGAGTTAAAGGATCCACATAGTGTGGTTGGATCAACCCGATTTTAAAATAAAGTAATATGATTGTTAGAAAAATAAATAAATAAATAAAATTAGGTAATAATAATAAGAAATATTAAAATAAATAAGTGTTAACAAGAGAGACAATTATAGAGTCCCTAGAAATTTTGGGACAAAGGTACTGCGGTCACCAGTTTACAAAGAAAAAGGGGCAATTAAAAAAAAGAAAAGAGATAGAAAAAAAGGAAGGAGGAGAGAGAAAAGAAGGAAGGGGAAGAGGAGATCCGGATCAGGGGGAAAGGGGTTGACCAATGGTGCCAATCACCGGCGATGCCTTTGCCGCTGCCTTCTTTCTAATCGCCGGCCACATCGTCGTTACCCCTGTACCCATGGCATCGCGCTTTCTCCTCTCTTTTCCCGATTCTCTCTTGTATCCTGAAGTTGTCTTCCTTCTCTCCGGCAACTCATGACGGCGGAC